>NMRB01002206.1:51802-72858 GCA_002633025.1 Notospermus geniculatus | reverse complement strand
CTGGGACACACTGTGTTCACATCCAACCTGCCCCTTGAACAAATTTTTCTCTCACACACATTTCTAAAAAATCTTTGATTGTAGAGTGGTTTTACATTCAGTGTATTGTGGTAGATGTATATTGTGACAAAAATAGAACCGCCGTCGTGTCCGAGTAGCTGATCCGAGTCGACCGACTGCACGAGTTGTTTTTCTCCGCCGAGGATGTCGATGGCTCCTTGCAAGATCCTCCGCAGTGCCGTGTCGTTCCGTATTTTATGATGCTCCACTTACCGTTTGACCTCTGCGTAGGAGATTGGGCTCCTTGATCGGAGAAAAAAGCAACGAGTGCGATCCGTCGACTCCGGTCGGGTGGTTTATTATTTGGCGTATCCTGTAGAACGAACTACTCTGGCATCAGGTTCAGTCCGTTCAATATATATTTTAATGATAAAAGTCTATTTTAGTGGAGAATTCTACTTGAATGACCTTCTCAATAATAATGGCGCCAGCTGGGACTTGTCAATCTATCAAAAAAGAAAAAAAAAATGTTTGCTGGTGAATTTGACAATAGGTTCACATATGCCATGACGTATTTGGAAAACTGCCCTTTTATCCACGAAATCACTATAAATATACCTATTCAATTCGATAAGATACAGGGGCTCTCTACATGCACAGATGGCTGCACACACACACGTAAAAAACAAAGAAGAAAAGGCATTTGATAAAAAATGAGAAGACCTATTCGGCATGCTCACGGAAGTAAAAAAAATCTTTGATCACTCAACGGCCGTTTCTAAGTCGTTGATCCTCAGCATGCTACGTACGGTCTGAACTGTAACAGATAGACATGAAACATGCGAATGTGTGGTTCTCCCCACAAATACATCGCGCTGTATACAAGTCGTAATCTCAAGATTACAGCGCCGCCCAACGTCATTCTCAGCTACGAGTCGAGATCTTCCTGACGACTGCAGCGCCACCCAACGCTCTTTCTCAGGTACATTGTACGACTCCAGATCACGTCAAAATGACGCGAGATAATGACTCACAATAATTCGTAGCGTTTTTATTTGCGAAATGTACAGTCTATACATGCGAATGGTCTATCAATACAAATTTACTTTTTCTCAGTTGCCATCCATAATGTTGTTTAATCATAGTAATTTGAAATGATTTTTACGACACCTTGAGTCAAGTTTTAGAAGCCGTCACTCCAATGAGAGTGGGCAAAAAGAAAAACCACGTGTGAACAAGGCTGGTTTCATATTGTTGATAACGCAAGATGAGCAAAGGTGGCGCCACTGGCGATCGGTGTTCGCCATTGGTTTGTTGAGAAGTGGATAGTAGTAAATGCAATAAAATGTAACCATAATGATTTCACTGAGTAATATAAGGCTCAAATGGCTCTATAGCTAGCTAGATACATTTTTTTATTAATGCATAGCCTCAAAGCTTGCTTATGAATTTTGATTACCTACATGTAGGCGACATGTGCATGTACATGAACATGTACATAACCTAAGATTTAGGAAATTAGCAGATATTCGTCTGCAAGTACACTCCACTGGCGGATATTTCGTCACTATTTCTAGTTCTCTCTGCTGTCCTACAATCAGATAGATGTGCTCGACTCTTCGATAATGCTCGTAAAACAGCCCGTTGCGATGTTGATGTCACGTGGCCCCCTCCAGTTCATGATATTAACGTGATGACGTGTGAAAAAAGTCGCTCCCTGAAGGGGGTCGCACCCAGAAGGGGGTGCGTTGCTCGAGGGAGGCGGCAAGCACCTTAGCCGCAAAGCCAGGGGTGGGGGCCCTCCTCAGAGAAATTTGACAATTTAAGTGCTTTTAGATGCATTTTCCTGGCATCTGAGAGCAAAATACTCGTAATTTTTAGCTAAAGAAATCATGCTCTGCCAAAAATAGGGGGGGGGGCGTACGCCCCACGGCCCCCCGGATCCGACCCTGCCATCCGTCACAGCATTGGTGTCCTGACGAAGGGAACGAGCCCTAGGAGCCTCTAATTCTCAGGATGAGCAACCAGGTACACCGAGAACTTCGTCGAGTGGGTTAACAGGGGAGATCCATTACCAGATATCGCCAACACAGTAGGCCTAGAACCATCTTGAGAGGAAAAGGCCTGAACCGACTCCAGGAAGATCAGGGGAGAGCTCCACCAAACATGCCAAACCAGCACAGTGTAAAAAGGCCTACTGCACTCTAAGAACGAATGATTACCTCAGAATGCATAGAACACGATTAGGAAAAAAACACCGCACACCATTATCATCAGATCATTCAGAACATGATTTCCACTTGTTATACTATCGAGGTTCCGCTGCCCCAGGCCTCTGACGTCACGACAGCATCATATTGACCCGGTCTACTACCATTGCGTGATGTCAGATCCAGGTATCGCTGTGAAAACATGCCAGAGCTATAAATAGCACACCCATCTATTTAATATGTACAATGTATATCACATACATATGTGTATTCGCTATATAAATAGCCTGGGATTTTATTAATTTTATTATGTCATTGGGCAAGACCAAATCGATTTTCCCTCGAGTTCCTCGGCCATTTTGTACCGCTGTTACATACCGAAGATGGATTCTCCCGACTTATCTTGGAATGTGCTGACATTTACAGGGATTGTGAGTGGGATGCTGGGAGTTCAAGATTAAGAATGTAGCCTACATGCATCTTATATAGGATACTCCATAGTGTATTCACGGCGCGTTGTCAGTTTCTTCGCTGTGTCTTTTCGACGTTGTATATTGTCTACACATCGGATCTACCGTGACCTTTGCTGCATGTGTTCAGATACAGCGTAACATGACTCTATCATAAAAGACACGGATATTTACGTGTACTCAATGCAGAAGCAGAGGAGATAGCCTTCTCCCTGTCGTACATTTCACGATCTTCAATCCAGCTGTCATATCGGGCATCTTCTTCCCATAACTCGCCATGGTTGCTCGATATACCGAACATTATGGATTACTGTGTCTTATGGCTTCATGACATTTTCAAACACGTGCGCATATAGATAGTGCTGTGTGTGTGGTGTAGCAAGCAAGGATTTTAGCTGTGGATTTCCCGATATGTTGTGTGCTGGCTTTACTGGTGTCGGCAAATTGAATGGCCATCAATGCTAGAGGTAGCGTAAGCAGTGTGCGAGCAGATTCCGTTTAACCCCTCTCGCTTTCCCTTCTCATCGGGATTACCAAATCTCCACTGGACTTGGAGTACGTGGTTCTCATTCACAGGCCGAGGGCTCCGGTGACCTGGATTCAATATTCGAGTCAATTAATTCCAAAGTATCAAAATCAGGGCTATCTGTTTCAACGGCATCAAATTGTGTTGTTTGTTGTTGGGAATACATTGTCGCCTGCACATCAGTAGGCTATCATGTCCGTGATCGTCGCTTCGTTTGTAGGCAATGTCTATTTTTCCATCAAGTCCATGACGTTAACGTCTTCTCTGACGTCTCCGAACACAAGTCTAATGTTTGCTATTGTATCGTACTACTACAGTACATGCATGACATGTAGGCCTACCAGGTCATGTAGGTTGGCGTACTATCCATACTGTCATGACAATCACTGTCATTGGTCATTTTCGGCCAACGTTCCATCTGAACAGCACCGCTGTAACATTTTTGAATATTTCTCATCTCTGAGATTCCCCTTTGTCTGACGGAATACTTTGTAAGCAGCGATTTGACAATCGAGGGACTTGCAGACAAATCTGTAAACCTATCTGCAAGCGTTTCCCAAACAAGGGGAAACACTGGCATACGGAAACACTGACATGATGTTACACCTGGGACACCGCTTCCGAAAGGAGGGGAGAACCCCAGTGGGCAACAACCTGCTGACCAGAGGGTCCTGGATCCCTCTCTTTCAACTTCGAACAGTAATACAACAATGTAGCTGCATTTAGATCTCTTTCCTGGCACCATGGTCTGTTATGACCGGTCCCTCCTCCGTCTGCCTCTATATCTGCTCAAGGCTTTGAACACACTCTGTTCACTCTCAGAGTCATTTTGTCATAACAACGGGGAATGTGCGTGTCCCCACTCGTTCATTGTTGCCAATGCTTCGCCACCGGTGCCCGGGTAATTGGTGTCAAAATGATTCTCTTCCCCATTCACATTTTTTGCACCACAGCGGGATGCAACTGGCATGACTGGCAATCTTGCATAATCGGTTATTTGAACGACATTCCGCACGATTAGCTAATTGGCCCGCCCCAACAGAGCCTAAACGTGCACTGAATGCACTAACGGTAAAAATAAGACTGTTCTACTTCTTCACCTTGAAGATTTCGCTGAGACAGTTAGCTGCATCTTTATCAGGATATAGCAAGGTTCGTTTCCAATCACTAGAGCATGATGTACAGTCGGGGAGCCCAGGGAAGTCTACAAGCGTACCGATCTCTCAGCGGGTTCCCGATAGCCTCGAATACAAGCAGTCGTACCTAGCCTATCACCCAAGTACAGAAGAAGTAACCTACCTAAGAGATGCAATTACAATTGCAAGATGTTAGAACAAGTGCTGTTTGCACGGATTTTAGCATATTGACTGAGTCATTGGTGAGATTGTTTGCCAGCCTGCGGAAAATCTATTTCTAGATTCTGATTTTTTACGACCTGGTGCTAATGCAAAGTGCATGAGCCAATTTCTTATGTGTGAGGGCGGACTAGGACCTCTTTTGAAAAGGCTAACGGAGATTGGCCGCCTTGGTCTAGCAGTCGGGCCTCAATTTGGAAGACGTTAGACGGACTACGCCTATTTGGTCGTATCAGATTCGTACAATGGCAAGCCTTTTTGGTGAAAATCCCAACGTTGATTTTCGAGAGTAGGCCTAGGCCTACTTTGTGTTATCACGTGACCAGGAATAATGGGGCGCTGTGCATCATGGTCAATTGGCACGAGTCGAACTCGGTAGTCGTTAGTGGAGACACGTGCGTCACTAACGTATTGAATCTATTTTTGGATCACTTCAACAATATCATCCCTGGAGACATTGTGCATGAACCTGCATGCGCCACTCTGTACATCCTTGTGCATCAGTGTACCGAGCTCGATGTAAACAGAGTATGCGGGTCACTACTCCTTTTCAAAGCCTTTGTGTTGACAGTTGATATTACAGAATGAATGTAGGAGGGCTCTCAGAGAGCAAGAGTTGTCTCAGTGGATTGCCAGGAACAGACGTTCAGTGATACTGCAGGACGCTCGAACGAATTTAGTTCCATCGATTTCCTCAGATTCTGTAAGGACACGAACGCGCGTCTAAATTCGACTGTGGAGATCCGACAATTTTGCTGTCATTCATACTATTCGATAGGAAATGGTAGTATGTAGGACGATGTTCTGACATGTCTCTGAACAGACTTGGAGGGCTGCTTCTCCAAATGTTTGATTGTGGGGCTAAAAAACTACATTTAGAGAACAAGACCTCTTCTTCCTCTAAGGCAGTTTTTCTGTACTTTTATGACGTTGCCACAAATGCCATTTATACATTTGTGGCATGTCCCTGTGGAACGGTCTCTGGTACATCAGGATGAGCCTCCACAATACATTCCACAGAAACTACACGCGAGGTGGCCCCTTCTTTACGTGACAAACAACACAGGCAGGAGGGGCATTAAATCCTATCACACTGGGTTTGTCACTTCTGAACTCGTCATCAGCATGCGGCCAAAGGGGCAACCCTACACGTTGCCTTTGTGACATGCTGTTCTCTTGTTCTCGCTCCGACAGGCGGATCCTGTCTGTCGTCTCGTCCAGTCCATAAAAACGTCGTCCCACCACTCTGCTGCATTTCGGTTGCCTTCCAAAGGTAGCCTGCTGAGTGGTCTTCCATTCTGACTTCAGATCTTGCGAAATACAGTTCTTTGGCAATCGACGTCACACACAGTGACGAAATAAACTGCAGTCCTCCGTCCCTTAGAAGTTTACATGGATAAATGGCATGAGTTGAAATTGATTCAATCATCAGTCGCCAATGACTTGTTGGCCGATAGCTGGTCCATCCAAATCGTAGTAGGCCCACTACCTACCTCGACCTGTCACAGCCTGTGCATTCGCCTAAAAGTGGTTGATCCCGACCATGTAGACAACTCGACAGGCAGTTCGTTCTTGCCAATATCGTTGAGTAAACACTCAAATCCGTCGCAGAGGGACTGTCCAAGTCCATGTGCTTGAAAAGTCGCTCAGATAAGCAATTAATGCAAAACCGCTTATGGTATTATGTGCATGTACCATACGGTACATTAGCCGCCGTTTGGGAAAACAATTATTTTGCATGGTTGTTGCTCCATATACAGCTGAGTAGTGGGGCCTTGATCGGCTTCTAATACTAATACATATAATAACTTTACAAGAGACACTCCAAAGCCTATAAGTGCTCTCGGCAGGGCACAGGTATGTTGGGTATGGGGAGTACGTTCTCAAGTGCAACGTGTGTTCCTTGTTTTTCAGTCTTCCACGGCTTCGGTGCTAACCTACAATTGACTTAGCCTACAGGCGACCGGGAACTTCGATTCGGGAAAGTTGGGAGAGCTTATTGTGTGGAATGCCTCACCGTGAAGTTCCCATACTTCCTTCTATATGGATGATATCTGACTGAAACGTTTCTTTGTTTTTGCTTCCCCTGCCGAATCTTCCATATTTTGTGCTTTTGAGTTGTCTTCCTGCTCTCTGTATCAGCAGCCAGAAGGAATATAACAATTTGCTTCTCATAATGATATAGGATATCGCGGATAAGCACGCGGACACAGGATACCATATACGGAAATATAGAAGGATATATCGTAATATTGACAGGAACTGACTCTTCTGATCCGCAGGCACATGACATCGAATTTTTTTGCCTATGTAGTGGAGCAGTCTCGTTACGTCTTTCAAAGCATATCTGTGATACATTTGACTCAATATGTCTGCCACGTCTCCACCACGTGAGGGGGAAATGGACACCCTTCAGGTCCATCC
The DNA here is from genome assembly GCA_002633025.1 of Notospermus geniculatus. Taxonomy (NCBI): domain Eukaryota; kingdom Metazoa; phylum Nemertea; class Pilidiophora; order Heteronemertea; family Lineidae; genus Notospermus; species Notospermus geniculatus. The sequence goes on along the minus strand of NMRB01002206.1, from coordinate 65,873 downwards.
GTCCAATGTAAATGGACAAGAGAAAAAACAGAAATCCGGTTTGATCCGGATTCGATCTTGGGGGAAGAAGGACAAGGATAGAAAATCTCCTTGCCCTACTAGTGATGATGAGGATGCCAAATACCTCAGTGCCTCCCCATCGGATAAATCGGACAAGTCCGGCACCTCGCCTCATTCCCCAGGGATTAGTTTTAAGGGGTTCAAATGGACGAAGAAGGGGCGAAAATCACCACAACCTGCAGCCAAGTCTCCGCCGCGGGAACCTCCGACGGTTTTTCGGACGAACGAAGACCTGGCTATGGAACTCGAATATCACCCTATGGTAAGATTTGTAGATGTTCGCGTCTGTACGGACGTGGGTCAGATGTTACACTGAAGTTTGAAGCAGGGCCGGATCCAGGAATAGAAATAAGGGGGCACACCCTGTCACGCACCTGCGGTGCGCACACATGAAGGGGGTCTGGGGCGCCTCCCCCGATTTCCCAAAAATGCAGTAACCAAATCATTGCCCCTCGAAAAATAGGGGACACGTGCCCCATGTGCCCCCTCTAAATCCGGGCCTGTGAAGGTTCGATTCCAGAGGGGAAGGTGTTCTCCTACCAAGGCATCTTTTTTTGACAAGCCATGGTCGGTTCTTCGTACTAAACCCGCCATACACCTTCTGCAGAGTTGATAATCGTATTCTGATAACATCACGACATACTGTTAGTAGCTCTATTTTAATTCACTGACATTTCTCCACCAAGTTGACTCGCGCCGTTATTAGGGTTCTCTGTCCAGAACACGGTGCAAGTCGTTCTCAGGTTTATAATAGGACATGGAAACAGGGTCGTTAAACGTAGGAGTTTCGTTGAGCTCGTCAGTTTTGTCTGGAAATACTGAACCAAGAACAGAGTAACAAAAAATAGAGCTTAAAGCTGACGTCTCCGAACAAAAAGCCCCCATGCGACGAGCAAGAGAATTGCAAACGCCGTGCAGACACCTCAAACGAAGGCTCAGAACATGATATAACCCACGACGCCAGGAGGGCGCCACCTTATTTGCCTTCGAGCTTTAGAGGTGTCAACATCCTCTGGTGAGCTCCTGCTGAACATTTTTCTGAAAGAAAATTTTTTGATCCTGCTGGGAATCGAACCCGCGCCCTGTTTTCTTTGCTCCACCGTCTTACCCGTTCGGCCACCGAACTTGTTGGACTTCTCATATTTTCTCTTATTCGTAGTATTTTTACGTAAGTCGAAGGTCTACGTCTATGACAAACACAAATCATGTTTCTGTCAGCTGACTCGTTGGCCGAGTGGATAGAGTGGTGGATTACAAATCAGAAGATCGACGGCTCGAATCCCGGCCCGTCTATAAGTATAAATGAGTACCATTTTTTTTCTTTCGAGTAGTGTAAGAGGTATGCGGAGATGTTGACAGCTCTGTTGCCTGAAGACAAATAAGGTGGCGCCCTCCTGGCGTCGTGGGGTATATCATGTTCTGAGCCTTCGTTTGAGGTGTCTGCAGGGCGTTTGCAATTCTCCTGCTCGTCGCATGGGGGCTTTTTGTTCGGAGACGTCAGCTTTAAAGAGGCTATATCGCCTTAAAAACTCAATCAGGATGTAACACTTTTTATTCATGCGTTGTAGGAGTGTCAAAATAGTTTTTTACTTTCTTACATACATGTACTCCTTCATCAAGCTTATTAAATTCATTCATTCATTTATTTGACAAACACCCAAAATAGGTAAAAGTTGTATACTTAAAGCAATAGGACCAAAATAATGGGATGATGTTTATCAACATCGTTTCCTTTGATCAAAAGTATTACATCTCTATACAATATCCTGAGTTTTATAGCCTCTAAATTTGTGAGTACACGTACTTAGATTTCGCGATAAGGAAGTGAGTCGGAATGTCTATCAGTTCAACAAAAGTGTCTCCAAGTGGGATGGTCAGCATAATGATTGTTGGGCAATCCGCGCGCATTTTGCCTTGCGAAATTCCAACTGAGAGAAAGGGGCTGTTCGTTTTCGTCATTTGAGGAACCTGAGTTGTGATCCATGAGAAAATGGAGAAAGCTATGAAGCTGCAAATTGCAGCGATTATTCTGTACAGCACAACCAATAATCCCTGCAATTTGCAAGTGCATAGCTTTTTCCGTTTCCAAGGATCACAACTCAGATTCCTCAAGTGACGACAACGAACAGCCCCTTTAAAAAAACTCCATGCCAGTCCGCCTCCTCAATGGTAACACGATCGGGAAAAATCTGAACCAGCTATTGTATGAGAACAGCAGATCGGTGACATAGGCCTAATAATATATTCCGTCCATTTTCACATCAAGCCTTGCCAGAAAAGCTTTGCTGTTTTTTTTCGAACTTCACCCTGAGCAGTGACACCAATGTTAGAAAGATTGTGTTGAAATACTTGAAAACTGAAGTGCAGCCCACTTCACTACAAGCGTTTATAATGTCGAGGAGATTTTTCTGTAGTAACGTCATTCATGTCTTCGTATGTTGAGAGTTTCAATGATTTCGAAAAGAAAATAGCTTGAAAGAGTCGTTCCCATTTCGTCATTGAACCATGTTTTCGCTTACTATGCATTGCATGCATATTCATGTGCACCCAAATTGTTAGTTCACAGAGACCTGGCTCATCCAACATTATCCTATCAAAAGCATCAGTCATGTCAATGTCAGGACTTCGGTTCGAAGATCAACAGGCTGCTGTGTGGTCAGCAGTGCCGACCATCACCAACGGGAGAAGCAGGACCCCGACAATTCCAGACCTCTGTGACCTTACAACTGCAATTTTTGTGTTGCAATGCACTGACAGTGGGACCTCTACTACATGTACTAGGAATACCGATAGGTCTGAGCATGGAGGTATTATTAAGTCTTAATAATACCTCCATGGTCTGAGAGATTCCCTGATTCTCAAGGCCAAAATGAGTGGGAAGACTACTTTGATGCCGAACTTTATTAGTCTCCTTGAGAGGAAAACAAAAGGCCTGGGACCATATTCATAAAACCTTGTTAGGCTTAGTTGCCTGCTAAAGTGCCTAGTTTGTACAGACCAATGTACACAACTAGCAATCAACTAAGCTAGCAAGGTTTTATGAATGTGGGCTCGGTTGCCTACACTGACATGACTGACCAACATCATTCGGTCACGGTGGAGATGAAATACGGAACAGCAACAAATTCTATTATTATAATATATTTTAATCTCTGGAATGGTGGGATATTCGACGTTTTTCTGAAGAGATATGTTTTACTAAATGAACCACCTGCACCTCAGAGAACTTCCTGTGACTGTGTACATAACGACAATGCATAGCCAACAACCTATAGGACTACCTGACACCTGTTCAAATTAGTTTAATACGGTTGTTTGTCCGAGCATCAATATACCCAGTGGTCCACAGCCACTGAATGGTATAATTAGTGTTTTGCCCGCATCTGTGCATACACAGTTGCAAGCCATAAATACACAGAGTGTCCACAAAAAAATAGAATGAATGTCAATCAAATAATGGGATTAATCAAAACATGCGGGGTGTTCTGGTCAAGTCCTTTCACTTCAATGAAGGCTTACAATACATGTACCTGTACATGTCGGTTGTTCGAAACCATACAAGACAATACAGAAAACACGTCATACAATACAAAAAGCACATCATACTATACAATACAAAAACCATGTCGTACAAAACAATACAAAAAACGTCGTACAATACAACAAAAAACCCACGTCATACATACATGTACAATATAAAAATCACATCATACAATACAATACAAAAACCACGTCATACAATGCAAGACAAAAAACCACGTCATACAATACAATACAAAAAATCACGTCATACAATACAATACAAAAAAATCACGTCATACAATACGATACAAAAAAATCACGTCATACAATGCATGTACTTTTCAAGGCTTCTGCACCCGTGCCTCATACCCATGACGTGTTGACAAACAATTCATGTGCCTCAGTTATCAATTTTACAAGTAATTTTGTGACACCAATCATTACATCGACCTATATTGAACATATATATATGTATGCAACAAGCAGTTTTGTCATTGCTATAACAATTAATGAAGAAAAAAAACACTCAATTGTATTTTAATGATACATATAACTGGACTGTGATTTGACCGCACTAAGTCTAATGGCCAACTTACACAGCACTGAGTACAGGGGTAATGTTTTTCAGTGTGGCCATTTTTCTGTGTGACTCCCAGATTTTTGGAACACACTGGGAAACAGACTCACTGTTTCTGTGTGTGTCGCTCATTGTCAAGTCGCGCCTTATTTCGTCAATCTATACATGTACATGTATGTATTGTAATGTCACACTGGCAAATGGCCACACTGAAAAAGGTTACACCGGGTTCTTGTTTATACAACAAGGATGTGTGATGCAGGCTATCAGGGCGGCCCAGTGGAAACACCTGTTGCACCTGATGCTGCGGGTTCGATTCCCCATCGACCTGACTATTGATGAGGTACACAGGGCCGTAGCTAGCTTCTTTTCGCTAGGGGGGCATTTTAAGCAAACGAGCTGGCCGGACGTAGGCTTGGCCTTCGAGCGCCACAGGGGCCTGTTTTGCGGGGGGTCTGAATTTTGAAAATTAGAACCTCTGAGATGCGATTTGAGGTCAATTTTCTGCACTCTGAGACACGAACAATTCTGATCTTTTATCCCATTTGATTTTGCTGAAAAATTTTTTTTTGAACAATTGGCCTGGGGGCATTTGCCCCGCCCCCCGTCCCTATGCTAGCTACGGGCCTGGTACATGGAGGGGGGAATCTCCTCCATCGCCCAGACTTTCGCCATGTTTTACGTCCAACCCATTTATTCAATTAAAAAGAGCAAAAAAGATTAAATACTAAAATCCTAGCATATCCGATTGTGCCTTGGACAGTTTCCGATAAATTATTTGAACTTTAAGCCCAGCGCTGTATTTTTTCGCAAATATCGCCATCGACTCGTTGTAGATAAATACGACTTGACATATCGTGATTACTCAAAATATATCTAAGTTTTGTTTTTGTACGAGTTGTTCGCTTTTAAAAAGTCGTATTCCAATAAATCATAAAACATCGTCTTATTATTCGTTCACATAAACAAATTCGTTATGAGATTAGCCATAATCTTGTCTTTGAACATTTATCTGACAAAGCAGGGCTTGATTTTATTTCTCGTTGATTTTGACGATATGTTTCATCTTAGATGAGTCATCAGTCTCGGATTTGTTCTGTACCTAATCTAGCAACCTTTGACATTTCCCCGCATCACAAAGGCGCCCTCCATTAAGTATTGCACACACAGGCTCTCTCAAAAAATTCACAGAACGAAGGGTACCACGCGTTGGGTGCTTTTTTCTTCATCTTCTGATCCGACGTCCCCAATATTTTTGCTTAATATCTTCATAAAAGCAGAGAAAATTAAAGGGCCTCTAGAGGCAGCTCGCCATTAGGCTACTATCAGTACCGGTTCTTCAGCTAGGCGGCGCCACTTTAACGTTAATCACCAGTACGAGGTATTGAACCTGGGTTTTCCCCGTGGTTTTCCCCAGCCATGCTGGGCTGCCTCTAGAGGCCCTTTAAAATATATGTATTCATTACCCGCCCTTTCTTTACTCTTGCTTCCTGTGCAAAAAACTTTGGGTCGTCTGCCAGTATCACGCCAAGTCTCGTCGCCACATGCATCACGTGATTTCTGCGAGACGCGCGTAAGTTCAAAACAATCGAATGCCTCACAGCCGGGGTCACTCAGTCTGGTGCATGTACATGTACAGTATGGGCCCTATAATTGTTTTCAGACCAGCAGAGTCGACCTAGAGGGAGGGGTCAGCTAAAATGTGCATCGGCGTTTCGTAATCCCGCTGGCGTGAAATCTCAAACTATTACTTCTCTACAAAAAATTGAGAAGGGGAAAAGGCCTAGAGTGGAACATGATATACATGTACAAACTAACTTGGCACGGCAAAAAGCCAGATTTTATTATACAAAGGCCTACAATGACGTCTAATTTGGGGCCCTGGGGCTGTGTCTCATTTTAAAGTTTCTTTAGGGTCAAACTTCGATTGTGATCATTCCCAATAATAATGTCGCCAATAATGGCTTTGCGTGTTATTTATAGTGGGCCTAATATGTTTATTCATAGGCATGTCTGAAGTGAAAGGCCTCTTTGCTCAAACCCGTCACAAACCTGCCTGCTCCTTTCTTTCGACAACAAATGGTTTTGAGCAGAATAAAGGACACCCTCCTTACTAAATGATCATCAATTTCACGTTTGGGCCCAACTAGGCCAGGTATTCATCGCCCTGCGATATAATGACGTCAGAATGACGTACACGCGACATGTACATATAATTTATATGTAGAATGAGGACCCGAACCCACTGCCTCAATAGGTGTCACTAGTGGTTAAAAAATTGAAAGGGGCATTCAAGTTCCGATCAATTTCCCACAGAGAAGGCATCCATCGTACAGGACCTGGGGCCTGTTTCATGAAGTGACTTTAAGCTAATGGTACCTTCAACCAAATGGAAAATGCATTGAATTAATGGTACCATTAGCTTAAAGTCACTTTATGAAACAGGCCCCTGATGTTGCGACCAAAACTGAGGGGCTGCATGCCAAAAGACGTAAAAATCACTTTTGCCAAATTTACTAAAAACGGTGTGAAGGGATGGTAGTCTTAGGAATGCATGTCCGGGTTACAATAGTCAGCCATTGTAAGGTTTTAATCCAATGATCTTGGTTTCTATAGCCTTAAAGTTTAATCCCTCGTTGAAAAATAGAAAACCGGACTAAATTCGAGGGAGACTTTGACTCCTGTTACACCGGTTCAATCATAGGCTGTTCTGCGATGCAGTGAAGTCAAAACGTCATGTGACGTATTTTTTATATTCTTTTTTGACAAAACTGACCCTCTGGCTGTGAAAGGGTTACGATCCCAAGCGAAAGTACCTCACCCCCGGGCTTGTTCGGCTTATACGTAACCTTATGAAATATGCATAGCGGCGCAGTCAATATATGAATTCCTCACCCACGGTCTTCCGTCCAGATCGAACTCGGCGCGTTATATATAGAAATCATGTTGATCAAAATAACACCTCGATCACGCGTGTAAATATTGGTTTAATATCGTGGAATCCATGTCGAAATGCTTGTTGTTTCTCTGATCGTAATCTTGATGTACATACACCTGTTCATCTTGTTCTTGCACGCGTTTTCTGAGATTTTTAAAAGGTGCAATAAGCGTCACAAATTAGGGCGGTTTGGAAATCAAACGATAAACGTAAACGTTAACGACAACGTTATTCATGTACCGTAAATGCAGTATAAATCTGGTTAGTTTGAAAAATAACGTTGTCGTAAAGTTTACGTTTATCGTTTGATTTCTAAACCTCCCTAATATCGCTCACCTTGTTCAATCACCGAGGATATTGACAAGTAGGCCTACGTGTAACCACACAGCACTCATAAGTTGTGTAAGATTGGTTCCCGATCTCACCGGCAGGTTCAAATCACGCGATCGTTTCGAACAACGCGCTGATTGGTCAACAAAAGAGAACCAATGGTTTTTGAACCAATCAACACGTTTTTCATCGGCTGCTTTTCGAACAATCACGTGATTATTGACGACCGGCGCTCATCTCAGAATTAAAACCTAGCGGTGAGATCTGGAACTATCCCAATATCATTCGTGGCACACGCTTCTGAAAAGTCCACTCAAACGGAAACTTTAGTCAGGGCCATATTTAAAGGGGGCGAGGGGGCAGTTGCCCCCCTGAGCCAACCAAAAAACGTGATTTTCATGCGGATTTTGGGCAAAAAACGGCAAAAAGAGGTCTTCTGCCCCCCTGAGAGGCTCCTGCCCCCCCCCCGGACCAAAAAGTTAAATACGGCCCTGTTAGTTTACCATCCCTCATGGCTCATGTTACTTAGAAGACTTGTAGTGACCGGTGTTACAGCGTAGAATACTCAATCGCCTTACCTACACAGGGATAAATGCGACTCAGGATTGGCTGCCATCCTTCCGGTTAGCCGACACGAAAATGATCGAGTTGAAACTTACGTGATTTCTGCTGTCGCCCATCAGCGGATGGATCGGCCATTTTCGTCACATAATTACGTTATCTCAGTCATTCTATTATGCACCATTTAAACAGACCGTAGATGCACACCAACAAATACGACATTTTGTCTATAGATATATCATCAGCAGAACATACATCATTGTTTTTGAAAAAAAAAGACAAACACTACTTCAGGAATTGGTAATTTAGTCGCAGGTTTTTTCTCAAATACATCATGTTTGCACATACACTCTCAGTCTCTGTATGCATAACTCACAAATCCCTTTCATTTTTTTTAATCTGTGCTTGTACCACATCACATACAAACTCACATGTAGGCCTATGTGAGATCGTCACACTGATATGAATAAAAATAAGTATATAACTTTTACTCCTTTTTTGAAGTACATGTATTTATGAATAAAACAGGACCTGTAGCTACTAATAATAAGTATTAGTTCAACTCGTGCAGTAGTTATTCCAAAAACAGTAAATACTGCCGAGGATATGAATAATCAGCAGTATTAATTTCAGTACGGTGAACCCAGGATCAGACGAGTAAAAACTAGTCGGGCAGAAGTGATTACTTTGCAGTAAAAGCAACTGTTTATTCATATGAATTCAAGTGTTCACTTCTACTTGGAGTAAAAACTTGGAACTAGTTGCTTTTACTTCCAGTAACTACTATCTAGTAGATACTGATTTTTATTCGTATCACCCATTGACCTTGGCTCCTAAAACTGGCAGCACAAAGAAAATCATGTCTGTGAGATTGGAAATCGTGCCAGTCTTTGTGAGCTTGTCGCGGACAAAAAACTCACAGAGATGAGATACCACCAGAGGTTTAGCTCATAGACATGGCTCGCAGGGATGATCTCACTGATATTTCCGTACGTGTCCTCCAAGCCTGGGTGAAGGGCAAAAGCAATCTCGTACCCAGAGTTCAACGTTACCACATTAAACTCTGGAAATGCCTAGACCGGTACTACTTTTGCACAGTGCAAATGCGTTGTTCAAGGCGGATGAATTTCTGACCGTTGCACAAGTAATTGCGTAGGGATGCGAAAGAGTTCGTACTTTGTTTCTTAATAAAACATTGAATACCCAACGGAATGTTAAAATTCTACATGTAGTATTTTTACAAATACTGGAACACATTTTATTTTTCGGTATGATTACTTTATCAATAATTTCTAAAATCGATGAGCACAAGAATCTTGTGTTGTGTCTCGCCGTTTTCAGAGGTCTTAGCGACCACTTCACAGGCCCGTAGCAGCCCTCTGATGAGTGGGGGGGGGGGGCCCTGGCAGGGCCGGATCCAGGATTGACAGAAAGGGGGCGTAGCTCGACGGTGCGCTGAGCATGGAAAAGGAAGTGGGAAGCCAAAACGGGGGCTCTGGGGTCCTCCCCCATAAAAATTTGACAATTTAAGTGCTTTAGATGCATTTTCCTGGGATCTGAGAGCAAAAATATGGACATACAAAATGGACATTTGGGCCAAGGTATTTTTTGGCAAAAAAGTGGGGGGGGGGGGCCCGGGACCCCCGGCCCCCCCGGCTCCTACGGGCCTGCTTCAGATTGGGGGAAAACGGGAGGCATGCTTGCCCACATCCTGAGGTAATCAATGGTTCCCCCTCTAGTTACCACATGCGAACGGCGACGCTGAGAACCCCTGATATTCCACCTGACATGCCTGAGGATGTTCACCCATGTGATCAATCACTTGAGATTGGCAGGTACACATTTTCTTTCATTTTCATAATTGAAAACTTGATCTTAATGCACGAATCTTTTTTCTCGTTACAGTGTGAATTAGGGCTCACACAACAACAAATATCAGGTAAGTGACACGTTTGCGTATTCAAATTTTCAGTGACTGCAACATTAAAGTCCTACGTTCACGAGAGCTACCCAAGCCGTCGATTCGTGCGTTTGTTCGACCACGAGTTTAGATGGTCACGTAAAAGTGTCATGCTTCCATGTGAAATAATCTGATTGATGATCGACTGTGACCGTAAATTTTTTATTTATCTGTTGTTGACAAACTATCTGAACTTCGTGTTTGAACAAAAACAAGAACCGACGGCTAGGGTAGCTCTCATGAACGACATGCTGTGTAATGACAGCAGCGAAAATTGATCTACGCCTGTCTAATTACGAAAGGGACATGCCAAGTCACAACAAAACACCTTAAACAATAACCTTGTTATGCTAGCGGAAATACCCGGATGTAACCAACGGCTTCCACTGGTCAGAAAAATCGTCGTCACGGGGAAAGGAAATGATCTCTTTATCACTTGATACACGTTGCTTAGCAACGAGGAAACTTGTCTTGGAGAGGAATCGGTAATTGCGGATGTGCAGGGCGTATAGCAGTCTCGCTAAATTCAGCATCCGAGTCGATTTTTCGACACTATGAATATTGTGATATCCAAAATTTGAACAGGACTCTAACTCTCCGCCTCCGAGGTTACAGCGGCCGATTTTTGAACTGCCCTTTTCCGACAGCCTTAAAAGGCGGCATAGTGTGCAGCATGTACTGTAACACGAAAATGCATTTGTGGCATCACTTACAGCCAACCGATTTCAGTTTGCATATATTATGCTAACCATGCATAAATTATGCTAACCATGCATAAATTATGCTAACCATGCATAAATTATGTTAACCATGCATAAATTATGCTAACCATGCGTGAATTATGCCAGTGCGAGTGGCTTTAAACGTCATCTCGTGTGGTCTCATAAAGATAGGCTAAAGATTGACAAATACGTGTATGCAGAAAGTCATGAACTCACTTTTAATTTTTAATGAGGAACCGGCGTGCCGTTTATCCCGACAGGTCGGCGCAGCGATCGATGAGACCGAACCGACGTCATTGACGTCGTTTTATGTGCTGACGTTGCGTCATGAAAAAATCTGCTGTACATTTTTCTACAAGAAAAAATGAGATAAAGACGTTGCCGTTATCGCCATCCTACCCCTTTATTTTAAGGAAAAAAAGCAAAGGAATTTTAGAAATTTTCATCCGCGACAAGATGGTGTAAATTTTAATGTCATGCGACCGAAAAAAATGGGTTGATTTCACACCAGAAGTTAATGGAAATGACTGGAAATCACGTTGAAAAAAGAAACTTCGGTCTCATCGATCGCAGCGCCACGTCGTGACGTTAGTTCGTCCGGTTCCTCATTCGCGCTCGTGCATCGATGCCAATCTCTGCACGCGCAATTCAGTTTTGACGAAAATTCTTTCCATACTAGTATGACCGTGTGTTTATGAAAATGAAATTGAGGGTCATGAGAACGGACCGGCCCAGCGGAATTTCCTTTCAGCATCGTTCCGTTTTAATCTCCGGTTCGCAATTTTCACAACCCCATCCATTTTACGGTATTGAATGAAGGGGGAATTCCGTAATGCGAAGTTCATGTTTTCGATTTCGTGCGATGATTTATCACTCCGCAATGATTAAATGTTAAATTTTAAGAACGAATGTTTTGCATTAGGTGATTAATTTCACTTGTAGATGCAAAGGAGCGTTGATTTCATTTAAGCTCTGGACAATTAACTGCAATTTGCATAATCGCAAGACAGCAATCCGCGCCATCCATCTAGAATCTGGAGCTGGGAGGTTCATGAGACTGAATTTTGCTTTGTGCTGAACGTTAGGTAAACAATTAAAGTGATTGTCCTGTCTTAAGTTCATTTTGGTTCCCTAAGCCGCCGCTAGGGCTAGAAGGCTTCGTCTCTGGCTGCCATTTTATTGCTGACGTCATTGTAGGAGTTCATTTTCCTGTAAAATTTCTTTCTCCCCCTGTCTAAAAAACGGCGATGATTGTGAGCTTTTGGTACAGATCTGCAACACATACAAACATTCTCATCAAGAAACTTCCTCGGTATTGCCATTCCGCGCGATTCGGCATGTTTGATTACATTTAGCACCCACGTGGCTACGGGTACCCCATTCTAAAAATAACCGGTGATGTCAACATAATGATCTATGAATAGATCGGCGACAACTTTTATGCCGCAAAGATAGCAGCCAATTTCTTTTTGAGCTAAGAGCCCAATACGACTGTTCGCCCGATTTCGGCCGAGCCTTCCCGTAGATTGCCGAATGCCTTCCGAATGCGACCGAGCGGCGAAGCAATCGGTCGTCGAAGATTTCCCGTCGAGTTCAGTTTTCTTCTTAGTTGCAGACTTCGATAAATCGGCGCTTAGCGTTCTTTCTATTTGCACATCATCGTGGATCTCGATACTTTTTTTCCAGAATATAAGGACGCGTTCACGTTAGTGGATAAAGATGGCGACGGACGGATTACGACGGCAGAGCTCTCTGACGTCATGTCATTCTTGAAAAACGCAGTCTCACAAGAAGAAGTGGAGGTTATGATTGATCAGGCAGATATAGACGGTAAGTTGTCGATTTTTTCAGTTCTCTGCATATTATGTCAGATTTATTAAACAACATTTCTATATTGTGCCTAGATCATGTGCAGTGTTTGCAAGGTTTGAAGGCAATTAAAACTACAACTGTACTTTGAAAGTAGACTGTAAAGCTGGTGCGTGTGACAGTATTTGCGTATGATAACTCTCCTATTGGCTTGGTACGTAGAGAGTAGATGACCTTGGGCCTAAAGATGAACCTTCTGGAACCCCGTATTATGACTTCCTGACGCTCAGCCTGCACCTACTCAAATGAAATAAACTGACTGCAACAGCTTGCCATTATGATATGATACGATGTTTAACAGAATCAAGTATAAGTACCAACTTGAAAATGAGATTTGCAGCGTTTTTTGTGTGTGGTCATATTCCAATTTACAGCTGAGCTTTCGTGTACATATTCGTACTTCATGCAGGCATAAATTGCTTGCACTGAGTTTCATACGATGTGCATTCTTCTTTCTGCGTGAAGCAACCCGTTGAATACCCTCATGATAATTCTGCTTTAGATTAATTGCTGTTGAAAACACCATTGCTTGCATTCGACGTGTGCAACCATGAGTATCACTGACGCAAGTGTGTTATTTGGCGAGTTCTGCCTCATTCAGCGCGTGATCCGGACTTTCATGAGAGAAACGGAAGCGTGAAAACGTTTTTTTTGTTATTATTTTGTTAATTCATGCAAGGAGAGCAATAGGGAACAATATTTTGGTATGAACGGCTGGTGGATCTGTTACACTTCACTGCTCCTTGTCGAAGTGTTGAAATAACGTTGGAACGGTTTACACGCATGTATGAACAACTGGTATGAACGGTTTAAATGCTGGTCTTGAATAGTCTTTACCCACAGCCAATAAAATCATGTCATCCTATGCAAAATATTCGATCATGGAAGTATTAATAATACATAGGAGCGGGGTTATTTCTTAACCGCATGCGCACTACCAGGAGTAAGCTACAATTTCCTAGATCGAGGTTGAAAAACACGTGTTGGTTCCTGAGGCCGCCGCCAGGGGATGTAGGCACCTCCATCTCCTGGCGGCGGCTTTTTGAAACAATACGCGTATTTCAACCTCGAGCCAGGAAATTTTTGCCCTTATTCCTGGTAGTGAGGTTACAAACTAACTTCACTCTAGGAATTACACCTGGAAGCGAGGTAAACCGGAAGTGGCCGTTCAAAATAGTACTAGGGCGCTGTGATCGCTGCGAGATGTGAAATCGGTGTATTATGCACCACATTTTGCTCACGTGTGCAAAAAACTGTTAGGAAATGAACTCTGAATGAAACAAACTAATATTTTCGTGGCCTTTAAATAAATGTCACTTTGCAAATGAAAATACCAATACAGTGTCCTGAGCTGAATACGGAAAACATTTCTGCTCAATAATCTATCTCTGCGGGGTCATAAACAATGGAGTTGCAATTCATGGCAAAGCGATTGCACAAACAACTGTCGTCACCAACGTCAGTATCAAACTGGATTGGTTGAGGCGACAGCGTTTAGCGTGCTGCCGCCTAGGCGTTACACTCCACTTGCA
>NMRB01002206.1:11141-51053 GCA_002633025.1 Notospermus geniculatus | reverse complement strand
GGGAACAATATTTTGGTATGAACGGCTGGTGGATCTGTTACACTTCACTGCTCCTTGTCGAAGTGTTGAAATAACGTTGGAACGGTTTACACGCATGTATGAACAACTGGTATGAACGGTTTAAATGGTCGAGGATTTTTTCCATATACCATCGTCATTAGTTCCTCGATTTGCCACCAGGAGCGCTTCATACCAGTACAAAATATGGTAGATATAGGTTAATGTATGCGACGCGGGAAATTCCCTGAATAACAGCTTCGCACGTGGTGACCCACTCCCACCCAGCGGGAATCCCATGGAGGAATGCGCTGCTTGTTGTGAGGTTTGTTGTTTTGTGATGATGAGCTTTGCAAAACTGAGGCTTTAGGATTGAATTATTGATTAATCATGGATGGAGACATGATATCATGACTTTTGTATGCAGACATCAGCACCACTTTTCTTCACCTTCAGTACACCTGTAGCTAGGCCTACTCTAATCATGAGTGCCCTTACAATGCCTACGGGCCACGGCCGGAATTCTTCTGTCGGAATGCTTTTTGTTGTTCGCTGCATCTCCCTCCATGGCTAAGACTACTCGCACGTGGGGTTGGATGTAGGCCTGTTTCAATCTTGCTAATACAGTCATGTAATACTACTAGTATTCCATAGTAATATGACGGATGAGGTTTTTTATTTTAAATGAAGTATTATTTTTGATGAATAAACACAAGGCCAGATGGGGTGCTCTAGCGTATAGGGTTGATGATTTTCATTTTTTTTTTCGTCTTTACCCAGCAGCAGCAGCAGTCTGAACCATGTAAAAAGCCTTAAAGGGAATAATGTATCATGAATTCATTGTTTACATTCAACGTTTGTAGGCCTACATATGGATGTTTATTAGGTAGGCCTGTTTTTGGGACATGTCAACCCACCGAATTGAATAAATTCAGCATTAAAAAGGATGAAGGGCATGGCACCTGCAAATCAACTTCACCAAGAAAGACTGAACATAAACAGAAATACGGTATACAATCCGTTTCGTGGCCCGTGAAAAAAAAAGTCTGGGATACATTCAATTCCGTTAAACTGCCATTGTGTCTTGTGGTCAGGACCGTTTATTAACTAAGTGCCTGAAGGAAACTGTGAAGAACCCGGGAATTCCCGGTTTCATGGGAATTCCAAGATTTCGCATATATTATCCATATTTGGTAGAGTTGTACAGCGCTCCTCGCGGCAAATGAGGAACTAATGACGATGGTGTATGGAAAAAATCCTCGACCGGTTTAAATGCTGGTCTTGAATAGTCTTTACCCACAGCCAATAAAATAATGTCATGCTATGCAAAATATTCGATCATGGAAGTATTAATAATTCATAGGAGCGAGGTTATTTCTTAACCGCATGCGCACTACCAGGAGTAAGCTACAATTTCCTAGATCGAGGTTGAAAAACACGTGTTGGTTCCTGAGGCCGCCGCCAGGGGATGTAGGCACCTCCATCTCCAAACTGTACAACAGTGCCCATTTTCTCCACTACGTTACACAAATAGACACTGTCATCGATCAGTCACCGCCATGTTTGACCGCATCACTCCTCCTAATGGAGTTACCATTAGGGACCGCTTCACAATGGTAAGGAATCCTTACACATATTATTGCGCTGCACTTCTTTTCAACATGGCGGTGGCTGATCGATACTAGAGGGTGTTATTTGGAACGCCCTCTAGTGTCAAGAATGCTCCATCTCCTGGCGGCGGCTTTGAGAAACAATACGCGTATTTCAATCTCGAGCCAGGAAATTTTTGCCCTTATTCCTGGTAGTGAGGTTACAAACTAACTTCACTCTTTAGGAATTACACCTGGAAGCGAGGTAAACCGGAAGTGGCCGTTCAAAGTAGTACTAGGGGCGCTGTGATAGCTGCGAGATGTAATCGGTGTATTGTGCACCACGCTGTGCACACCTGTGCAAAAAAACTGTTAGGAAATGAACTCTGAATGAAACAAACCAATATTTTCGTGGCCTTTAAATAAATGTCACTTTGCAAATGAAAATACCAATACAGTGTCCTGAGCTGAATACGGAAAACATTTCTGCTCAATAATCTATCTCTGCGGGGTCATAAACAATGGAGTTGCAATTCATGGCAAAGCGATTGCACAAACAACTGTCGTCACCAACTTCAGTATCAAACTGGATTGGTTAGGGTGGGTATACACTGCACGCGATTCGCCCAACGCATGCGACGGTTCTTTGTTATATCATACCGCAATGCCTCCCAAACAAAAGCAAATCGCGTGCGATTCCAAATCGCTTGGCGAATCGCTTCTAGTGTGCACCCACCCTTAAGACGACAACGTCTAGCGTGCTGCCGCCTAGGTGTACACTAGATGCCATATTTCGCCTCCATAAATTCCGCGTGTACTCTTCCCGCGTACCCAGAACCACATTACCCATCCAACCTCGCACAGCATACAAAAATACGCACATCCAGGGCTGGCTCCGTCATTATGCCATATTCCCTCCCCTGGAGCTAGCGGATTAGGCCCCATCCGTTCCTGTCAATATCGTTAGCCTATAAGTCAATAAGGAAAAATGAAAACCCGGCAAATGTCAACAGTTTCTACCGCCATAAGTAAACGAGCTACATTGGTCATCAATTTCCTGGATTGAAGTTGCGGTGATGTCATTGTGAAGTCAGCCTTTGTTGTTCGACTCCTTTCCAAAGTAAATGAGGTGCCTTATCATTGACCACGTTAGATGAATTCCAATTGTAATTTAGCAAGATTGGGTGCATCGGGACATTTTCTCACTGATAGCATATGCCCAGCGTGCACGGCCCAGTTTTTCCATCCTGAGAATATAATCAGACGAAGGTAGCGAGCACTAAGAACGCCTGATGTTCTCAGGATGAGTTTTTCTTGCTACTTTATGGAAATTCAGGTTCAGGGCCTAATGGCCGGCTAATGTGCAGACACACGTGTAAGCATTTATTGAGCATAGGCAGAATATTGGACCGATGGACATTGCGTTTCAGGAATTGTTCCACACTTTTCG
The DNA here is from genome assembly GCA_002633025.1 of Notospermus geniculatus. NCBI lineage: Eukaryota > Metazoa > Nemertea > Pilidiophora > Heteronemertea > Lineidae > Notospermus > Notospermus geniculatus. The sequence continues at coordinate 48,017 of NMRB01002206.1, read as the reverse complement.
TTCTTCCACCGAATTGCCATTCAATCGCCTTTCCCTAAATTTTCATTCACGATCACAAAAACCTCTGACCATGACACATCGAATTTCATTTTTCCTGTTTATCTAGGCAAACAGTACGGACTATCGTACCGCTATTGCTATCCAATCAATCGTCCGATACTAACGCTATTCATGTAATGTCTTCGAGCCGTTTCCCGGGAAACGAAATTAGAAATGATGTAGTAGAGGACCGTCGATGTTGGTTGTTGCTGTATGGCGAACTTCGGCGTTCGACGTCGGAGGGGATTCCGCCTTCAGAACGAATGCTCAAGCGATCGTTCAAAGTAATCATGCTGATTATGTTTCGTCGTCTAGTTTTTTGCGAACCTGATATTTTCACGATTGGAGTCCGGCTTTGTAACATCTGTAAAAAGCTGCGACTCCTGATCAGGACTACAGCGCCACCCAACGTCGTTCTCTGTAACGACTCGAGATCGTCCTGACGACTACAGCGCCACCCAACGTCTTTCTCGTTTACGACTCGAGATCGTCCTGCCGACTACAGCGCCACCCAACGCCTCCTACATGTAGCTAGGGGGGAGACATACAAAAGGATGTTGTACGTTTTGAATCATGAATTAACGTCGTTATTTTTGAAACGTATTTATTTGCGGATATAACGGCCCATAGTCGCCCTCACTGGAAGACGAAGATTAGTGCTTCAAGCCCTCCATCCATGACAGCATATTGGAAAATATCCAAAACGAGCGAACGTATAAAATGTGATGCTATTGAAAAAGACAGACGCTGAAATCAGGGACTGCAGGTGATAGCAGTGATCGTAAGGAGACCTCTGAGTCATTACTAGGCAGTCATCAGTGTGATACGGTCGCCATGGTGACGTGATGTTGATCCTCGAATGCCCGGGATAGTCATTAACTCGTGAAAACCTACCGGAAATATGGGTTGTACATTCTTTACTACAATGATTCCTTAAGGTCTCGTTAAGGACGCCCTCCGTCGTGGAATTCGTCGAGCGACGGCAGAATTATACCCTACGATTGCGTTTAATTGCTAGGCTACCGAACGAAATGATCGGAAGATAGGTACATTCGTCCCCATGTGTCGTTGGTGAGTTTGGATCATGTACGCCACGAACCGCAGGCACGGTTAGCGGGGATACGCACGCAGGAAGTAACAATAGGTGGCACTTATTACACTTCAGCGAGATTGACCAATGAGAGGGCACTTCGTTTGGGAAGTGCAGCCAAGGAAAACGTAATACGCTTTTTGATTGGCTCTAGCAGTGCTTGCTCGATCGATGTGCATATCGGTGTTTCAGTTATGTATGGAATGACCGCCTTCTTCAGTACCGCGAAAATCTAGCGCGATTGCAAGCTGATCGTCATCTAAACCATAATGGTCAACGGAGATGCTCCACCTCTCGCACTAGTCTTGTAGGGAGCGGTAGGAACCGTTTCTGGTGGCCTGTAAGGTTCTCAGGAAGGCTGATCGTTGATTGGTGACAAGTTCTGTTCCGCCTCGTGATCACAGTGCCCCCTGTGGACTAAACTTCCCCGTTTCTGCTGGAATAGTCACTACACCCATTTGCATCGTCGAGTTTGCAAAGTATCAATTCGTGGTGCGGCACCAGTACCATGAGTATTAGCGTCTAACAGTGTTTTTACCTTTTAGGAAGAACGCCATCCGTAGAAATGGGAAACGCCTACGCTGGACAGACCACAAATACGATGCGATACGATATACATGTAATATAACAAATATAATATATTTTTTCTTTTTTTTCCTTTTTAGGCAACGGCACAGTAGAATTCGACGAATTCCTCAAAATGATGGCCAGACGGCAGAGAGAAGAGCCGAAAAGTTTCGACGAGGAGATGCGGGAATTCTTCCGAGTGTTCGACCGTGATGGTAACGGATTCATAGACGCGCAAGAGCTGCGGTGAGTGTCGAATGTCTTTTCTCTTGCCTTTTGAAATGTCGGACGCGTCAGGTGTGTCGATGGTGGCCGACATGACCCATCCAGAGGAAATCAGAGACCTTATTCACAAAGCTTCCGTAACTTTATGGGTGGGGCCGAACAAAAGATAAGCGTATCGTTGGCCGAACAGGGCGGTTGCGAAAACTCACTGTGGAGAGTTTTCGCAAAACCCCCGAAACGCCGACATGATGGTCTATCCTGTTGTTGCTCTCTTCGTGGCATCAGACAATAGGATTGGCGTTCGCGTTGGCGTTTCGGGGGCTTGGCGAAAACTCTATACTCTTGTCTGAGTATACCCGAACAATAGGCAAGCGTAGCCGTTGGTCTTATGGGCGGTTGCGAAAACTCACTTTCGTGCAAGTTGGCTCTCTATGGGCGTATCAGCCGTCGAAAACTGGGCAGTCGATCGCTTTTGTCATTGGACTTGACGTACGCTGTATGGCTGCTTTCTTCCTTCGAGTTTCACGTGTTCTTTTTCTCCGACAGCTACACAATGATGAAACTAGGGGAACAACTTACGGATGCCGAACTGAAAGACATGATTAAAGCGGCAGATTTGGACGGGGACGGTAGAATCAATTACGAAGGTTGGTTCAAAAATGTCCGGCAGATTTTGGAAGTCTTCCTTTGCTGCAGAAAGTTCGAAATATTTATTTTCTTTGCCAGCAGGTCACTTAACGTTAGGTTATGATGAAGCTACATCAGCCAAAGCGAGTACATTGCCCTGGGCACTATATTTTTCCGATACCGCTGTACCCAGGATTCCCGCTATCGGGCGCGGTGGCCTTAATGTTCCCTGCTCTTATCAGTATTCCTTTAATCAGGGCGTAACCCTTTATTGCTTTTCATAAATCAGTGTGATCCCACTTTATTACCATACAGGTACTTAAATTTCTTCAAGAGAAAAATCTGTCAGTTCTGTTATATTGGGTGTGGAGACAGCGGTGGCGCAGTGGTTGAGCATCGAGGCGTGACTGAGAGGTTGCATGTTCGATTCCTGTGTCGTGACTCAACTGCTAACAGTTCAAAAAGGACCAGGGGTCGTATGCATAAAACATCTTAAGTGAAAAATTTCCCTTAAACTATTGTTTCAAACAAAAGATAAGGGAAATTGTACACTTAAGATGCTTTATGCATATCGCGCCAGGGGCCGTATGCACAAAACATCTGAAGTGAAAAATTTCCCTTAATATATTTTACACAACAATAGATAAGGGGAATTTTTCACACTTAAGATGTTCACACTTAAGACGGCCCAAGGGGTCGTATGCATAAAACATCTTAAGTGTAAAATTTCTCTTAAACTATTGTTCCAAACAAAAGATAAGGGAAATTTTACACAAGATGTTTTATGCATACGGCCCCTGAAGCTTTCTCAGTTCCACAGAAAGGTTTATTGACAAAAAGGGATGTTCCACTGGTACTCTGTTTCTGAAATTTGTACTGTGTAAAGGCCCGTTTACATTAGCGAATTCCGCCGTGGGTTGCAGCGAGCGGTCCAGTTTTCACAGGGTTTTGGATAATCCTCCGATGGTTTTACAATACATGTACATGAACGTGGCATGTTAATTGTCCCAATGCCTGTGAACACCGCTGATCCGCTTGTCGCAAACCGCGGTGGAATCCCCTGAAGTGGAAACGGGCTTTAAACATCAACTTCATCTTTGCAGAGTTTATAAGAATGATGCAAGTAAAACAGGACGGGAACAAGCAATGACGCAAGCCACCGCAAGCAGAGGGAAACCAGCGAGATTCAGACACACCTGATGCCTGATTTGCATATAGATCACGTGATGAGTCAGGTGATTCTCGTTCCTACGTTGCTCGTTTTTTCGGAATGAACTTGAAGATATATTTATGGAGGAATCTATTGAACTGTGAAAGTTCCACGTTTTTGAATGTTCCCCTAGTTACTTTTTACAGCATTGCGCTGGATCTGACCTTTGACCCTTGTAAATATTCATGAATCTGATTATGCAACAGTTGATTTCGAGTGTTAATTTCGAATTTCAACACATATATTCGTTGATTTTGGAGATTAGTTTCGAACGTCAACAAGCCTTGATGGTGACAATACATGTATGTCGTGGAAAGCCCAGAGTGCTGTCAGCAGCAGGAACTGTACCTTAAGGAGGTTTGAAGTAAAGAAATAGCAGAGAACGTAATCTTTCATACGGGTACTTGAGGAAAGAAGAAATAAAGAAGAAAAATCATTGGTGGATGGTTTGGGTTGCTGAAGTTGACTTATGCAGCACGGAAGAGGACCTGCGTCCGGGGGAATTCTCCCAAACTACAATGTCATGACACAAAGTCCGTAGACCGGTGGCCAGAATATATTCAGTATGGATGCTCCTTACCACTGTTTCACGTCAATTTTGCTTAATAGGCCTATGTGAAAAGCATTTGTGAAGTTCCAGTTGCTATGATATTGTTTGAACATTCTGGATGTGCATGTACAGTGCATGTATTATAGCCTACATACGGGAGAATCCGACTGAACCTCATATTGGGTACACCTTTAAAAAGTTATAAGTCCGTCAAATTTATGACTGGATATACATATAAGGGTTGTATAAGAATAACACATGACGACATGAGTTTATACAGGTATTACGCCTAGGCCTAATCAATTGTTACCTATTCCACAAGTCTGCGATTGGAGCTACACGGTATGTGGGCACGTTGGTTACATGTTTTTAACAAAGGCTTCACAGAAGCTCTGCGTAATCGTGGTGTAATCGCATCCTAACGATGACTGGTATTTGTACATGACCACGAGCTTTCGTAATAATCCGGAATTGGGACCTACAAATCTTTGCCGCCCCGTAATTGTAGGCAATAAAATCGTGATCCGATATGAGTGCACCAGAAGGGCTACGTCGGGGTTATTTTTTATAACGCCCTGTTCTCTTCACTTGACGGGACCTGCGGGCGAAACGGACTCACAGATAGGTGTATACAATGTATTCAAGCCCTGACCGCCGATGTGAGGTAAGTGGGATTCTTCCGTATGTCCATTCTGTAACCACGAGTGGTGGACCCAAAATGTTCTATTCGATGTACTTAAATATTCAATACATTTCGGGGCATTGACTTAAGGTGCATAGGAGCTGCGTTCGGTGACATAACGGCGACAATGTCTCCACGAAACCCCCATCCAGGATACACGCACTGGCTGTATGCTGTAACACCATGGTCCATGCCTTGCTTTGAGATAATGCTAAACATCCATTTTCATCGTATCTCCTGAGCATACTCATTTTTATTACTTTCTTTGTGTCTTTGCCTGTCTTCCTTCTTGTAACCATAGCAACCATCTAGATATCAATGTGCAAGGTACTGCCATGCCATCTGTAGATCATTGAATTGTACGGTAGTGTCCTCTGCAACTTTGCTGTCGAATAACAATTGTTTCATTTGAGTCTGTTGGGCCATCGTGTTAGAAATTAGCGAGTGTACGTTCGAAAAATTGACGAACACAAAAACGACTTCAAATCTTTGTCACTGTCAGAAATCAGTTAATATGAAGTAGTGACTTTATTGGTTCATTGGTTCAGTGGGGGTAGAGGTAGGCTGTTTCTCTAATCTCAAGAACGACTTCAATTTTTTGTCATTCTCAAAAATCACTTGAGAAATGGGCACTTCGTTGGTTCATTGGTTCAAAGGAGTAGGCCTACCTGAGACGACATTGGGGTATCTCAAGATTGACTCCAAGTCATTGTCAGTCTGAGAAGTCGGTTGACAAGTAATGACTTCATTGGTCCATTGGCTCATTGGGGTGTCAGTGGGATATCTCGAATGACAGTGGGGTAGATCAAGAACGACTTCAAGTATTGTCATTCTCAGAAACTCACTTGAGAAATAGAAACTCCCTTGAGAAATAGAAACTCCCTTGAGAAATAGAAACTCCATTGAGAAATAGACACTCCATTGGGGTATCAGTGGGGTATCTGAGATGACATTGGGGTATCTCAAGAACGACTCCAACTCGTTGTCATTCTCAGAAATCAGTTCAGAAATAATGACTTCATTGTTTCATTGATTCTGTGGGGTATCTCTGACGACATTGGGTATCTCAAAGACGACTTCAAAACGTTCCTCAGAAGTCACTTGATAAAATAAGTCTTCATTGGTTCATAGGGTATCTCTGACGCCATGATAATTATCCATGGTAAATACTACAGGTAGGCCTATCCATCGTTTTGTGGAATGAGGCACCCCGCAGAGATAGATCCATTTCTTTCGTTGTCGTTCTCGAGAAAATTCTGAATCTCGGTATTGTGATCAGTCAAACTGGACGTAAAGTTGGTGAAACTGACTTGAAACACAAAAAATGGCAAGATGCAGCTCTACAGAAGGTCCAATCACCGTGGGTGTTTCTAATGGTACACTCGTACACTTGCAGTTATCTTTCTATTCTGTCGGAAGAAGCCTATGGTGTTAGGGAGAGTAGAATTTTGTGGGGGTGAGATAGCTTATCAGGCTGGGATTGTGCCACTGCCAATCCTGCCACATGCGAGGCCCCTTTTGAGTGCTGGGGCCTTTGGTGTCAAAAAATGGTGGCTGCACTTGGGGTCGAGATCTTTGCACTTGTTGAACTGTGTCAGGTGCGATGGCCAGAAAGTCGTACAACCCACAGTGACCTACACACCCCTCACGACAAGTGTCCAAACTCCAAACGTTGCAGAGAGAGGTGTCTGGCCAGTACGGGCACTTGTGCTGAGGGTGTGTACCTGAATGGCAAGGTTTAACAACAGCAAATCGCTCTTGAAGTGGCAGGGACTGTATAGCTACTGGTTCCACTCAAGTATAAAAGGTATACTCGTTACCTGTTAGCGTGGCTTTATTTGCCAGATGTAGGAAGTAGTCCTTTTTACCTGAACAAGGACACGTCACAGAATTATTTTACTTATAAATAGTTGAGAGCAAAAATGAGTATGCATTTTCACCAACATCTTCTTGTTGTAAAGGACATTTATGCATTGGGTGTCAGTGAGTTTTTTAAACCAAAAAAATACAGTAGTGTTGTATTTGTGTAGACGTTCTGTTTATAGGTATTCTTCGTGGTCAACCTTCGGGTTGGAATATACAGTATAAATTCTAAGGAGGAAGATGCAGGCGTGCCCAAGAATTGGTAATAATTGGGGAAAATGGCAAATTAGTCAACTGGCCATATGAATAAAGACTAGTAAATGCTTTTACTTGAATTTAGCTATACAAATGCACAAGGTAATGCTGTAAAAATCTGAGGTAAAAGCATTTGCTGGTCTTTATTCATATGACCCACTATTAATTCCACCCAAGTGGTCTTTCTCAGATCCGGATTTCAACATTTGGTATGAGAGTCAGAGGGGCAAGTTTGTTTATGGGAATAGCTCTTATGAGGTTTATGCCGTTCGCAGAATTGTGCCTTCTCAACTGTATACTCATGTCGTGGACATGGACGGGGTAATTTCCTAGGCAGTAAAAGTATTCGATTCTGATGGTAGCACATCTACAGTCGTTGCATTCTTTTGGTAGTTCTGTACGAGAACGAATTCAGAGGTAAAAGTTAGCGCTGACTCGCCTGTATTGCTGGATACATGTAATAAGAATGAGTGACCTAAACATGTTATCAAAAATGACTAGAGAGTGCCATTAAGGGCCGTATGCACGGGTCAGACTTCAGCCACACTTTCATTAAAGTCTGACTTTTCTCAATGCTTCAAGCAAAGAGAAAGAGAAAGTCTAACTTAAGCTACACTTCAGGCTAAAGTCCGACCCGTGCATACGGCCCTACGTAATCTATACAATATAGACTATCCACCAGCTCCATCTACACGAGTTTTGAACAAGGTTATCAGTGTCTTGAAAACTTGAATGAGAGATGGAACTGTTAAGGCAAGCCAAAGTTAGAGCGGTCAGTTAACTTAGTGTTAAACGATACACGCTGTAAATATTCTGTAAAAATGCATTGATGTTGATTTGGAAGTGGCGAAACCCACTCGGGTCAGAAACTAAGGACATGTTCAAAGGCAATATACATGTACGTTTACAAAATACTCGTACCTGAATAACTCAATTGTCTATTAATTTTGAGCACCAAATTCACACGCGACCATGAATTTTTTTTTCTGCAAAATCACTCTTCAGATAAAGAACGTCTAACAGATAAAGTGACACGTTTAAATTCAAACTCTTCTGTTTCCTTGCATTGGCCATGGTGACCATAGATATGAACGTCCGTTTCCTTCTCTTGGCCATGGTAGCCATGATAGGAACTTCTGTTTCCTTCCCTTGGCCATGGTAACCATAGACAGGAACTTCTGTTTCCTTGTCTTGCCATGGTAACCATCATAGACAGGAACCTCTGTTTCCTTCCCTCGGCCATGGTAACCATACACAGGAACTTCTGTTTCCTTTCCCCGGCCATGGTAACCGTAGATACGAACTTTTGTTTCCTTCTCTTGGCCATGGTAACCTCCTATAGGAACTTCTGTTTCCTTCCCTCGGCCATGGCAACCATAGATAGGAACTTCTGTTTCCTTTCGTTGGCTATGGTAACCATAGACAGGAACTTCTGTTTCCTTTCCTTGGCCATGGTAACCATAAACAGGAACTTCTGTTTCATTTCCTTGGCCTTGGTAACCATAGACAGGAACTTCTGTTTCCTTCCCTTGGCCTTGCTAACCATAGATAGGAACTTCTTTTTCCTTACCTTGACCATGAATGTCATCATAGATGGTTAATTTTCCTGATCATTTCGTCAGTTCCATGCTCGGTAACGTGGTAATCATGACAGAAAAACGCAGACCTTTAACTTTACACCTGCAAGTTCAAAATAATCTTGAGAAAATAAAAAAGTGCTCATGGCCTACGGTGTATTTCAAAACTTCATAGGTCTTCGAGGGAAAGGCTTATACCTGGCAAGATGCATGTAGTTCGTCTGATAGTATTAAGAGTTGTTGAGGTTGCACTGGGGGTTCCGATAGGTAAATATACATGTAGAGTTGCATTAAGTATTAGATTAGGTACGTAGAGATAATCTTGAACTAGAAAATGTTTTTTCTTTGATGGGCGTGTTGCTTGGTACAAAATGGTTCGTTACAGGTAATGTAAATATGTTTATACATGTACAGTCTTGAAGTTGCGTTTGAGATATACATATATATACCACATAAAAGTTATAATTTTCTACGGAATAAACTATTAAGATGTATGAAACATATACAATTTAGGTACTAGATGCATGTACTCTGTATAAATGCGTCAATGTGTGTACATGTAGGCCTACATGCGAATATAAGTTCTGAATGTACGCTAGCTTTCTGTGTATATTTTGGTTCTGCATTTTGTCGACACTTGCAAGAACTCCGGCGCTGTATTGTCACGTGCTTACCGCATGAACGATGAGAGAATGCTATAGATTGGTTCCCGATCTCACCAATAGGATGATTGAGATTGGTTGCGACTGATGTCTATGATCTACTGATCGCCGTCTCCGCGAAGCGGTAATCGGTCAACAAAAGACCAATCAATTATGGTTTCAGCCAATCAACGTTTTTGTTTCATTGGCTGCTCTACCATTGTCTACGGACGATTGTCAGATGCTACCGACGGAGGATCTCTGCATCGAATGCTACCGGTGAGGTCGGGAACCGATCTAAGATTGGGAGATACGGTCGCAGTAAACAATGTAATTCAAATGCTGGCTGCAATGACCTTAACTGTAAGACCTACTACACTACAGATACAACACCTTCTGATTTGAATGTTACTCCATTCGGAGAAGAGAGAACTTGGTGTCGGTGGCTACCCTGCAGAAAAACGACGTGCTTCTGTGCAGTGGAATAATATGAACTATTTATTCTGTCACTAGTGCACACTCGTTTATTTCTCAGTCGTACGAGTGAGAAAAAAATACTTTACCCTCGCTCCAAACGTGTGTAAATTCAAACTGTATGCCTGTTGTTATTTACTCTGAACCCCCACTTACCTGTTCCATTCCTGAACTCGAAAAAAAGTGACTAAATCCTAAGTTGAAGATAATGGGGTGGGGTATGGTCAGAAACAGTAATGTCCTGTCCACTTACTTGTCCCACTCCCGAGCCTGGCAAAGAATGACAGCGTGCGATATCTTCAACTTAGGATTTGGTCATTTTTCCGAGTTCAGGAATGGGACAGGTAAGTGGGAGTTTAGAGTATAAGGATAGGGCACAACGGCATAGATAATGAATCATATTATTGAAGCTAACTTAGCTGGTTCTCATTTTGATCTCGATATGCATTGGAGGCGACTTTAGAAGTCTTAAAAGGGAAATTATTTGGAAAACGCGAAAATTCTTAATTACGTGCTTAGTCGTTTGGTAAAACGCTTTTCCGTCGATTTTTGTACGTGGGCACGTGGGTTTTTGGGTGTGTCAAAACACTGAATGTTACTGGCAATCCTGCAGGTACGTGTAGACTTAGCCATTTTACTATCTAATGTTTATACCAAAGTGTGTTTCTCCAAGTGGCGTACATGTATATCTTTCCCTACGCTTTCTAGTTTTCGCGACCTGAAGTTGTAGAAATTTGCAAAAATACGAGAGAAAATGGTATTACTTTTTGGCTTATCGCGTTTATCTGGCAACTACGAGTTTTAGTGTGCTTTATAGAGAATTACAAAACGCACATGTATTTTAGAATGAACGATTCTCGGCTACAGTTATCAAATCCTGTGTGTTTTTATACCTACCAAAGATCTTAATGTCTTATCAATCATAGTAATTGTCCACTCTAAATTTTGATGCCGATGTAACATCTGTCAATGTCCCCAGTTTCTCAGTGTTTTCTTTGTATTCGGAACGTGATGACATTCGACAGCTAATAAGACCATGATTGTTTGATAGGGCATTACAATAAAGGGGAACAGTCAGACACAGAAACGCTGATAGATATTACAGAGTGAGAATCAGAATGAAAAAAAAACGTGAAGTGCTGGTCAGAATCGATCATCAATCTGATTATTTAACATGGAAGCATGCCACTTTCATCTGACGTTCATAACTCTTGTTTGAAAAAAACGAATCGACGGCTAGGCTAGCTCTCGTATGACTTTCAGTAGGTCATCAACATTGAGTATAAAAATGGCATCAAGTCTTACCGTCAGATCAAGTTGTGTCATCCTAAATTCAAACATACCGTTCCAAGTCGGAGCGTTTTAGGCTTTTATACTCTTCTTACCCTGCTTTGGTTTCTTTGTATCTTAACTGCCAAGTCGCTTGAAGGAGTTCTCATTCTAGATTTGTATGCGTTTTGGGTGTGTGCTGTTGTTCCACTTACGTAATCAGCAGGCAGGGTGGATTAAAGGGGCTGTTCATTTTCCTCACTTGAGGAATCTGAGTTGTGATCCTTGGGAAAACGGAAAAAGCTATGCACTTGCAAATTGCATGTTGTGCTGGAAGAATAATCTCCGCAATTCGCAGCTTCATAGCTTTCTCCATTTTCTCAAGGATCACAACTCCGATTCTTCAATTGACGAAAATAAACAGCCCCTTTTAAGGCCGAGTTCGAAAAGGGAGTTTAAGAGTTAGCAACATGTCTGCAGACACAAATTTTACGGAATATATGCTGGAGGTGCGGTACTTATAGCAATAGCTGATGGAAATACTCGCTTTTTGTTGCATTTGAAAAACTTACCAAGAAAGTACTAAAAAAATTTGGGCATGAAGAAAACTGCCAAATAAAATTAACTGGGGGGGGGGGNAGGGGGGGGGGGGGGGAGATGTTGGGATTCTTCAAGGCGCTGTACCTATTTTGCACGCCCCCCCCCCGTGTGGTTCGACCTTCGTTGTTTAAGCCAGTATGAGCACCAAGAGAAAAATTTAAGCACGTGTTCTGATTGGTCAGTAAACCCCATACATGTACATGCACATAAAAAATATTTAGTAAAACTTCAGGGGAACTGGAGTTCATTGAAAAATATTCAGTAAAACTTCATGGGCACTGGAGTTCATTGAAAAATATTTAGTAAAACTTCATGGGAACTGGAGTTCATTGAAAAATATTTTGTAAAACTTCATGGGCACTGGAGTTCATTGAAAAATATTTAGTAAAACTTCAGGGGAACTGGAGTTCATTGAAATCACTTGCCCGAACAGACGTAGGCATAGACCAGAACAAACAAGGAGTTGAATTTAGAAATACGATATATTTATGTTTAGCACACTCGCAATTCGGCTGTTATACTATTTAGTTGCACTCAATATGTATTCATGAGTACCATGATTACTCAATTTTGTTACTCTCAAATACGAAAACAACTTCTGCAGACTCGAACTGTGATTTTTAGCTGTATATAATAAACCATCATTAATTTTTCATACTCGTTCCTTCGTTGTTTCGCCTCCTTTATTAGCGGAGTTGTTGTCGTGCACCAATGCATAACTAGCAGTAGTTTAATAATGATTAGGGAGGTTTAGAAATCAAACGATCAACGTAAACGTTAACGACAACGTTATTTTTGTACCGAAAATGCAATATAAAACCTAGTGAATGTGTATTATGAAAAATAACGTTGTCGTAAAGTTTACGTTTATCTTTTGATTTCTAAACCTCCCTACTATCTTCCCAGGGTCCTAAATTCTGGACCTTCACCCTCCCAACGTCCGGCTGGACCTTTGCACAGTGCAACGTAACAAGGTCCACGATGGATTGTAGGCTCATACATGATGTCCAAGCTTGTTGTGGATTGCCGTTTACACAATGCAGCTAAAAGTTTGAACATCATCATACGTGTTGGATGCTATTCAAGCTTGTTGGGAAAACGGTCCACACCGATCAAACATTTGTCCATGAACATCATCATACAAATGTATGATTATGTTTGGAGCAAATGTATGATCGTGTGTATGTATGATCGTATGATCGTGTGTATGTATATGATCGTGTGTATGTATGATATGAGTGCTCTCACTCAGGTTGGTTTTCAATGGGCAACTCGGCAATGGAAAGCTATGGGTGCTCATTCTGTCGCGGGTCTCTATGGAAGTTGAAGTTAAATTCTAGTTGAAATTCCTCTCAGTTTTTTGTTCCAATGAAGAAAAAACACGTTTTCGAAACAAGACAACGTCATAAGTTTATTCCGTGATTTTAACAATAATTAACACGTAAAACTGTACAGTGATACCAAGGATTCGATAGAATATTACGCACCAAGCAAAATCTCCTATTTATCATAGCGATAGTACATCATGTTTGAGTATTATGAAAAAATAACACGAATTAGGTATTTTAAAAGAAGATGCGCTAACAGGTCATAGGACTACTTTCACTTCATGTCAGAATATAAAGAAAAACGAATAGCAATGCGCACAGTTACTACATGTATTTATAAATCACACTTCATTAACATGATTTAAACAATTGTGAGGAGGGTGACAGGAGGTTTTGGTCACTCGAGGCGCTCGATTCCCGTGGATCATGGGCTAAAAACCTTAAATTTGCGGCTGCATGTGTTTTAGTTCGTCAGATAGAGTATAGAGGGCAGGTTTCGTCGTGACATCACTGTGCGCATTGCTGTATTTGAGTAAAAGAGTTTTGCAGACGATAGCAGGTCAACATGACCCAAAGATATTTTTATCAAATTTTCGAAGTACGCTTTTTTTGGCGAAGACTGGACTGAGACGTATACGTGAGCTGCCTTTAATTTGGTATTCATAGAGGAGAATATGGTAAAACAAATATCGCTTCGCGAGGAATTTATGCAAGTGGGATCTTCTTCCGAATATTCAATGCCTGCAGTTCGGCTTTAATAGAAACCGAATATTTGAAGGGCTGCACGAAGAGCATGTCGCTTGGCGGTGGATGACTGTTTTATGCTACCGTGTAAAGCACTGCAAGATATGTATTGCAAGGTCAATTAATCCGTGGATTTGATTGGCTGGTTCAGATCACGTGACCAAGTAACACCTTCATTGTATTCCAAATATGGCATCAGCCAATCAAAATTAGTCATGAGATTGCTTTACTAGAAGTGCAATGACTTCTAACAAACGTGGCTAAACCGTGCCGGCCACAGCAGTTTATATATGTACAGCTAACAACATGTTGTACGATGGGTGTCAGCAGCATATGTATACTACACACGCAATCTGTAATTACATATAGGCCTACAATCTTCTCACTCTATAATCAACTGTCAATCAAAAATACATATTGGCTGTATCTAGTAGTTTAATTGGCATTTTGTGACATTTGGGATTAAAACCCAAAGAAGATACATGTATATATAAAGTGAACAACTGCCTGTTCAGTGAAAAAGTCCATGAATCTAGTGATAATCAACTTTCAAAAATGTATACCTAGCAAATAGAAGCAGTCATCACGCTTATCGCCGAAAGATGGCAGCAAAGTTCTTGTGGGTTTGCCCAACACAATATCCAATACAATATAAAATTCTCCTGATTGGTGCTCAATCAACCGCTGAGCATTGAATTGGAACGTTGTGATTCCAGGAATTGGTTTACTGACTGACAGCTCGGCGTATACAATGTAGACCTTTCCAATGGTGGCCTACTACTTCTCCCACATGACGTCGTGGTCATTCATTGTCCAAGTAAGATATACTACCAAACGCATCCTCTCCGACAATGAATCTGACCCCTCTTGACCCCGCCTCTGAGCCAATCAGAACTCGTGAAACAAATCACCGTTCGGCACTTTCTCTTCTCTTCCCGCACACATTTGTAACACGGATTTTGATTGGCACATCGATTCGCCTTCGCACACCGATGATTGGCCGAGGCTCTGAGCTCCTCAGAAGCAGGAAATGTGATGGATTCAAACCAGGCTAGATGGGCGTCAGGCCAGATCTAGATTGGTGAGAATCAGATGGCTTGACCAGGTTAGCGTGCCACCAGTGGCCATTGAATGGCATTAAGCTTCTGATGTCATATGGTGAGAACTGTTAGACCGCCATCTTTGTTGGAAAGGTCTTTTGACACTGCAATTAAAAACAATGGAAGTTAATGGTATTTGTTCACTGAATCGGCCATGCGTTGATGATAATCAACCTTCAAGTAGAAATACACGTGTATTTAGCATTTTAACACCACGATTAAAAACGAAGGAGGACAGTCATAAAGTTGAACGATCGTTGTTTGATAAAATGGGCCATGCACTGTGGGTGAACTTGATGCACATGATACGTAGAACATTGTGGATTTAGTGGGTTTGAACGTATTAATGTATTGTCTAAAAATTGACGAGTGCATGATGTAAATATGATAACACACAAGAATAATAAATTAAACTCTTTTATGACGGCAAGCAATGAAAGGGTGACATACAGTTTTGCTCGAAAGTTAATGAACCCACCAGGCAAAGCACGTAATCATCTGTGTTCAAATTGTTACCAATATATGCTACCTTTACTTCATTTGTAGACAGACAGTATGCAAGCGGTGGTCGTAATAGAGCATGAGAACATCTTGAAATACAAATATTTTGTCACCAGACTTCACAAACGAACATCAATGTTATGATCGCAGCATCGGCAGTGGGGGTCATTTACTTTCGAACACAACTGTTAGCGATTAGGATGGTTATCCTTGCAAAAAATGGAGACGAAGGTAACAAATTCTATATATATACAATGGTCAACACGGAGAGAAAAATCTGGTAAAGTTTTCAAAAAATTAAACACTAGTGGATACAAACATAACTAAGTATTTTTCTGCCATTTAGACCCATCCAATCTAGACTACTAATCTATAAGACACGCTGGGGTTACATCTGCCAGTATTACTGTGTGTCAGTGTGTCCTTTTATTATTTTGAAAACAAGGCCGATAGATCCACACGTTTCAATCTCCGTGTGTGCCCTATTGTCAAGTTGCAGCTTATTCCGTCAGACAATAGAAAGGGAACACTCACAGATGGGGAACACCGAAAAACCTTACACCGGACGGGGTAAGATTTTTCGGGTTATCCAAAAATAATTTTCGGAGAAACTGACAGAGGAAGCATGATGTGTATAGACTTCCATGAAATAATACAAGTGGGCCTTTTTTGAAGATGACTGTGTTTCGTCTTGCACCAAGTTTAACTTTAAAGAATATAGTTGAGGCAATGCTACTGTTCTCCTGTTGAGAACAATAGCCTTGAGGAACTCCTTTACGTTGAGGAGCATTCTAAAATACGGGCCTAAGGGCCGTATAGAACGTTCCTTAATGTTACGGTCGACCTCGAGAACAACAGATTTAAGGTGGACCTTAATGTTAAGGAACATTCTAAAATACGGCCCTAATAGTAGGACTCACAATATGGAAGGATCACTCGGCAGACGTTTTTTAACCTGCATGACTGAGAGTGGAGTACGATTGTTGCGTCATACAGAAAAAAGTGACATCTAAAACAACATCTTCTTTTAAGAGGACCTGGATAACATCTTTTGGCGTTGATATTCTAAAGATCTAACAGTGAACCATTAACAATACCTATCAAATGGCCTAGACATGTGCATAGGCGTACATTGTATTCAAAAAAAGTTGACGAATTAGAAATCCGATATTAGATTCTCACGGAATTTGCGTTGCACTTGTGCCTTGCACACTTTTCGTGTAAAATATAGAAATATGCACTTCACAACAAATAAATTTAGTCTCATGTATGTGGAATGGATAAAAAATGAGAAAATATAACAGAAAAATTTCCGCGTATACAAGTAGGCCTACTACACGTGTTTCGTAGATACTAAACTTCAAGCATAGCTCATCGTTTTCGCTAAAGATTTGAACAAAGGTACACGAACCAACAAAAGTCCTGCAAGAACAGATTTGAGAGTGAAATACTGTATCCCCTGTGACAAGCTGCGCATGGGATTTTCCCGCCCGTGACCGATTTTATGCATCGTATGGGATTCCCGATCAATTTCTAGATGTAGTACAGGCGTGAGATGGGACATGACAGGGAAGCCCATACCAGGTACAGTGTATACGCATAAAACCGGTCGCGGGCGGGAAAATCCCATGCGCGGACGGGAAAATCCAAGCGCTGTTATCTATTTTTGGTAGTAATCAATTTGACGAATCTCCGAAATGCGTGTAGTTTAGGCTATACCTTTTGTACCTTTTCATTATTATCTAAAACAGTTATAGATATTTATATCTATTAGGATAGAAGTGGTAACTAAAGTAAAACTACACTACATCCAGTTTATTGTTAATATAATACTAAAAAATGCCATCAAATTTCTTGAATATTTCTCGTCATGGCATTAACTGCCCAGGGGCCCTATGCATAAAACATCAAGTGAAAAATTTCCCTCAAACTATTTTTCCAAACAAAAGATAAGGGGAATTTTACAATTAAGATGTTTTATGCATACGGCCCCTGTTCTGCATTTTGTTCTAAGAAGCATAACACGCAAATCAATACAGGATTGGTATGATTATGCCAAAGTGTAAACATAGGTAATGCAGCAGTGTCGTATCGTTCCAGTTATCACGTTGTTAGTCCATTTATGCGCACTATGAAGGCCTCCTGCCATGGCCACGAGTGGATATTACATAAACAAATTATTGGCAATCACGGCAGTGAGGCAGAGGATAAAGTCCTAGGAAAGCAAGGCCGTCATACAATAGCCTGCCATTGTATGGTGATCTTTGAATGGTAACGGTCTCTACAGCCATATAATCGTATAATCCTTTGTTGAACAATAAAACCGGGCTTAGATTCCTGGGTCCATATTCATAAATCTCACTTATCGTTTGTTCAACACAAAAGATAGGTATCACACTTTGACTTACATGTAAGTATGTTTATGAATATGGACCATGGGTACTTAGATTCCTGTCACAGCGGACTTAGATACCTGGCTTAGATACCTGTCACACCTGTATATGAAAAACTTCAATTTCGCAAGTTAACGTAAAGCTTTTAAGAAAACATCATGGGAAAAAACTGACTTACATGTAAGTATGTTTATGAATATGGACCATGGGTACTTAGATTTCTGTCATACCTTACTTAGACACCTTGGCTTAGATTCCTGTCACACCTGTACATGAAAAACCTCAATTTCGCAAGTTAACGTAAAGCTTTTAAGAAAACATCATGGGAAAAAATTGAACCTGTCTGACTGGCATTATAACCAAAATGTCTTGGCCTTCTTTCTTGCTAAAATTGAAGACCAACTTTACTCGTCTATTTCTGAAGTGTAAACGTATCTAGTGAATACTGTAAGCAACAAAATATTTGCAGCCAATAAATGATAAGCAGGCCAATATAATGATGATTTGGAGAAATCACAATTCCAGTTAAGAGAATTATTTGACCTGAATCTTACTTTCTCTGGAGAAATTCGCCGTTTGACCTCCATTGAATTCAGGGTTGCTGGTACATGTATTCATAAAAGTTAGCAAAGTTAGCTTTTGCTTAAGATTTCCACAGCAATGTCCAATATAAATGTACTGCAAAACTTGAAGTAAAAGCTTTTGTTACCTTTTATGAATATCAGCGACATTGCGAAGGATGTGTTCTCCCAAACGTGATTTAATTGAATGTTGTTACTATCTATTAAATCAAATAAATGTTGTGGCTTTTCGCAGCCATTGAGTATAGTCTGGACGCAGAACGAAAAAGTGACATAGATTCAGAATCCACAGGGTGCCACTCTGGCACCTTTGAGCGTTTTGAGAAAATCCCGTTTGAATTTTTGGAACTGACTTTATCATTGGACGTCAGCTGACGCAACGACTGAGCTTTGTACAGGAGAATGGAACCCGATGTACAGCTAACTTTTAAACGGTGGGATTTACATCCCATAAATGTATTACCAACAGATAGAAACATGGTGCCTCAGAAGCAGACAAGCATGTTTTTAATTGTTTTCAGTAGTTATGTAATAGCGAAATGACTTTTTCATGTAAATTAACACAAAATTGGTGAAAATACATAAAAATGCCGTTTCCAATTACGTAACTACGTAAAAACTACCAAAAACTTGCTTATTTGGTTACGACGCCCCAGGTTTCTATCTCTTGATAATACATTTATGGGGTGTAAATCCCACCGTTTAAAAGTTAGCTGTACATCGGGTTCCATTCTCCTGTACAAAGCTCAGTCGTTGCGTCAGCTGACGTCCAATGATAAAGTCAGTTCCAAAAATTCAAACGGGATTTTCTCAAAACGCTCAAGGGTGCCAGAGTGGCACCCTGTGGATTCTGAATCTCTGTAATTTGGAGATATAAAAAATGCAAAAAAATTGCTGTTATACAAAAAGTACCACTTCTCAGAAAATCGGGGTTTTGCGTCCGGACTAGTATCACCAATTTTGCTAGCCGTGATGCGCGAAGATAAGGAACATAAACATCTAGAAAACTGTTGGAAGCAGGAGGTCGACTTAGCAAGGGTGTGTCACTTTCATACTGAGGGTAAATGTTTAGTGTTCGTCGTATGATGTAGGCCTACTGTACTCTACTTTAAAGGAGTATTGCGGTATTGCCACTTTTTCTCGACAGCCGGCGCCACTTTCCAACCCCAGGGACTAACTACGTTGTCGGGGAATGGAACCGATGTACTACGTATATTTTGTAATGTTTTTTGCAGTTCGTATTGCTGCCCCTAGGCGGCTCCCCCTACGTTGGCAATCAAAATACTAAGAAGAGATCGCATATCGTGTTCCTTTAACATCTATATGTATGAGATCAGTCACAAGTGCCCAATCAGGCCTAGTAACAAGCTTCGCTACGTAAAACACTAGGCCCTACTCAATGGCAACAACCAGTCCGTTTATGTCCTGTAGGACAAAGTTATTTTTCGTCATTTGGAGATGCTACGATTCACTTGATGAAAAATATTGAATCTCAATGGCGAACGGGCCTAAACAGGATCAAACCTGCCGCAAAAACTTTGAAGGGGTGAAAAGACCATCAGAAATCTCATTTTGCAGTAGGCGATGAAACAAAACATAATGGACTGATATTTTAGATGAGAAAATACGGTAGATTAGGCAATTTTGCACGGAGTGCGAACAGCACTGTATATATGTAGTACATATTCAAAAAAATGTCGTGCACACTCTACATATAGAGTACTCTACACCTGCCATAATGGCACACCTATGCGGCGGCTGAGTAGCATATGTTTACATCATTATAATACAGTAGCGCTATTAGGCAATGTGTGGAAAGCACAGGTTCTTGTAATGACGATGCATTTTAGGAGACTGTATAAAGCAAGCTTCAAAAATGAAAAAAGATGATAAAAGTATCATCGTTTCAGGAACTTACGATACGTATCTAGCAATGAAATAAACATTAATGACAGTTTTTAGTCGGGCTCCTAAATATACTGGTCACACAGTTAAAGCACATGCAAGATATTCTCGACACATCTGTTAGAAGGTCAACGCATTACCATTTTGGTGAAGCCCCAAACAATCGGGTGAATCTGACCGGTCGGATCAAAATGCTTTAACAAGAGATAAATTTGGATAAGGGTTAGGGTTTCCACCAGGTGCGCTGCGGACAATGAATTTGTGTTCCAACAGTTGTGTCGAGTGGACTTAACATATATTATAATGTATTAAGTGTACATTCATGTACATGTAGTCCTATAAACTGATCCATGGACAATAACATAATGAAAGAATGAAATACAGCTGAATACAATGCAATGTGGATGGTATCGACTGCGGTTCATGTGACGTCATTTCTGGTCGTGTGACGTCACGATATTCGGCCGCGTACGTGAGAGAAAGAGCTGTGGTTATTTCTCAATACCTGAGTCAAATTCCCAGGTCAATGGGCCTATCGTTTTAGCCCAATCCCTGCCAAGGGGGGTGAATTCTGACAAATCTGAAAAATCTGGGAAAATCAGGCACAAGTCGCTAGCATATGACAAGGCCCTTGTTAGGTCATCATCTCGTTGCTGACAAGGCCCTTGTTAGGTCATCATCTCGTTGCTGACAAGGCCCTTGTTAGGTCATCAACTCGTTGCTGACAAGGCCCTTGTTAGGTCATCCACTCGTTGCTGACAAGGCCCTTGTTAGGTCATCAACTCGTTGCTGACAAGGTCCTTGTTAGGTCATCAACTCGTTGCTGACAAGGCCCTTGTTAGGTCATCAACTCGTTGCTGACAAGGCCCTTGTTAGGTCATCAACTCGTTGCTGACAAGGCCCTTGTTAGGCCATCCACTCGTTGGTGACAAGGCCCTTGTTAGGCCATCAACTCGTTGCTGACAAGACCCTTGTTGGGTCATCAATTCGTTGCTGACAAGGCCCTTGTTAGGTCATCCACTCGTTGCTGACAAGGCCCTTGTTAGGTCATCAACTCATTGCTGAAGAATAGCCTCCCTTTGTTGCAACCAAATTCATTTCAGCCTTCGTGGGCTAACCATTGCTGTTACCATTAACCATTTCCTCCTGGGAGATTTGTGCTTGGTTTTCCAAATCGTGTCACAAATATGTACAGTCATGGACATAGGTTTATCTATACCTGATACTTTGGGCCGTATGCACCAAACGAAGATTATCTTGAACTCAGGTTGAGCCACAACTTTTCCATTGCCACATCATGCCCTGGCAAACCTGAACAATTGAAAAGCTGTGGCTCAACCTGAGTTCAAGATAATCTTCGTTGGTGCATACGGCTCTTTGAGTATTTCAAATACTACTGGGTCAATTTTGACACGGTTTGTTCTACATGAAAGTATACATCTATCAAATCTGCAACAAAAATCACAAAAAAGTTACATAATAAAAATGTTGAAGTTTAAGATTTTTTCTGATGAGCTATAATTACATAATTACGACATTTCCAAATTTCCAAAATTTCGATGCAGAAATATGACCAACAAGATGTAATTTCTTATGGACCAAACCGTGTTAAAATTGGCCCAGTAGTATTTGAAATATTCAATTTATCAGGTGTAGATAAATTTATGTCCATGACTCTACATGTATGTGTGCATTACATCCACTGAGAAAGGAACATGTGCCTGAATTCAAACAAAGTATTCATTGGAAAGTACTCCGCGAGAGCTTTCCAGCGATTACTTATGTGACAGGGTAACCATCACTATTATTATCTCCGTCAAGAACACAGGAAGCTACCGATTCCATGTCATGGCAGCTCGGTGAATATACTCCCGAGGCTACACCAAAATCGCAGTTGTAAGGTCACAGAAGTCTGGATTGCCGGGGTCCTGCTTCTCCTGTTGATGATGGTCGGCGTTGTTGACCACACAGCAGGCTGTTGATATCTTCGAATCGAAGTCCTCACCTGACACTGACACTTTTGATGTGATATTTCGGCGGAGCTAGATCCCAGTAGCATAGCCAGGTCTCTGTAACCTGTCACTGCGATTTTGGTGTAGGCCTCAGTATCAGATGTATTTTGAATGAATATGTGCTAGGAAGTATAGCCTAGTGGGCGGCGGAATGGCATAAATTGATCCAAACGTCATAACGCTTTGTCGAAGGTCACACAAGGGACACCTGTGTCACTACGCATCAACTTTCCCGTTGATTTTGCTACTGCAATGTATGGTCGTGGAAGTAAAAGAAGATATGAATATACCGTGTACAGCTGGTAAAAAAATTACATAATATAGTGATATCCATGAGAGATGCCTTTAGTACTTATTATCAGGTTTAGAAACGGCTTGTTCGTGGTTGGCTTGTGCAGTACCTTATTTCATCTGAATGTTTTTGCACTATTTGCTCTACGAACTCTTTGAAAGCGCCATTTTGATATTATTTTTTAGACTTGAGCTGGAAGGTGTATGTATACATGCTTTCTGTTTTTGCAAGGAAAATAAATACTATCGCTGTTATATTTTGTTCTGTAAAAGCGGAAGAGAGTTGCCTGATCTGAAAACGCTTTTATTCCTCTTCCCAATCTCTTTCACTCTTCTTGTTCTTCCTTTTCCCCTTCCCGCTCATTTTCTTCATTTTTCCTCGTCGTTTGTATTCAACATCGTTTTTTTCCCACGAAACATCGAATGAGTCTACATTTGCAAAACCCTCCCGATTCATCAAAGGACCATTTTCAGCAGTTCAACATCGTGTTTGAAACGAGAAAATTATTATAGACGTCATATAGTGCGCAAAATCGTTGTTTATAATATATCCTACACGCCAATCAGCTAACCTTTGGAATGGAATCACGAGCGACCGTAACTTCTTCTGATTTGATCGAGTCAGGTTGATTACCGATCTCACCGCTAGGGCCTGCTGCCCGTTATCACGTGATCGGCCGACATGTAGCGGAAATGCAGCCGATTCAACCAATCAGCACGTTTTGCGGCCGATCACGCGACTGATAATGGACGGCAGCGATACCAACCCGTTGGTGAGATCGGGGGTAGGACTACCAATCCAAGCTTCCTTCATATTGTAGCTGCTTCCAACTTCAAATTACACACGGCTTTCAATGGACGTGACCGTACATCCCTCCATAGAAGAATTTTTTGAGAGCCTGGGTCATAGGTTTTCTCGTATGAACACATAGGTTAATCCTAAATTATACCAACAGTATTAGGCCTATCTCCGTCGATCAGTTTCATAACCCAACGAAGTCTAGTCTAGTTACGGGGCTGACGTCACGTATTCCCGATTTGTGACAGATGACGTCATTTTCCCGGTCTGTGACATGTTTGTCACGCGAGCTGGGAATGTCAGTGCTCCATTTCCGGTAGGCTAAATCCCATGATTTTAATCCAGGAAAACTTATATCGGCACTTCAGGTCATTTTCGACATCGTTTAAGGCCGACAATATCAGTTGGCACTGTTGATGCATAGCAAGTTTCTTATAAGCTGCCCGGTCAGATGACGCGCATGTGCACAATCCTATCATAACATACGAGAGGTAGCCCATGAACCTGATTTTTTTTTGCAGAAACTGAAACGGCGATACTAATCTCTTCAACAGTTGGTAAAACTACCTATCGGCTGGCGAATAGAAAAAGCGCTGCGGTTGGCAAGATAGTCCAAAACGAGGCCAATATGGCGGAACTTCCGCTCACTTTCAAACTGCGTTCAGGAGTATCGTATGCGTAATTTTCGCATGATTTTCCCTTTTTATACCATTTATCAACCATTTCCTGCAGTTTTCCGTTTGTTCGTAACTCATTCAGCGCATCATTAAATTTCCCAACCAGTTTTGATCCTTTTTGGAATGCAAGTGCGTAGCCCTGTTGGTTTAGGTTCCCTGCCATGGCTAGGTTGCACGGCTTACGCGAGGCATAGTAGTCAGCGAAGTTGAAGTCAGTGAACAGCACGTATTTTCCAGCCCACCTCCGAACAGTTTCAATGCCCTCCTTCACTGTCATGACGTACGGTGACGGTAGGCCCATCTTGGATTTTATTCGGAATTGGATTTTTTCGACCTCTGGGTTGCCTTTCCTGGTGAAGAACTCCTGCGTCGGGCTCATCTGGACGTAACCAGGTGTGATATCTGGGTTGTTGATGATGTCAGCCAGGGTTCTATTCGCCGGTGGATCCTGGCTGCCTTCCTCTCTGAAATCAAGTAATCGTAACGTCAGTCGAACAACATACCCTCTACGGGACCGTAGAGGCAACTTGCTATTAGGCTACTGTTAGTGTACAGCAACTACATGTACATCACTCTCCCTGTGCACAGTGACCGACTAGAGTAACAGGCTAAACGTTTTAGTAAAGTGCTCGTTCTTGGGCAATTGCAGCATCGATTGGACACACAGTCCTCAACTTGAATGTAACTGTTTTACATGTAAGTGTGCCCTGCGTGCATAGTGTGGGGCCTGTTATCCGCGCCACGACGGGCATGTGCCAATCGGATGCAGAAGTCGCATAGGCAGTGGCTGTTCTCGTACAGTGGAGCGCTAGGAGGGTAGGGGATCAGTCTACTACATTTAGCTTTCAGGCTCGAAATACACCAGGGGTAGCGAGCATAAAGAGGTCGTAACCCTACGTCAGGCCTAAACCAGGCGTAGTGCAAGGGCCACAACGAGCACTACGCCTGGCTTAGGCCAGACGTAGGGTTACGACCCCTTTATGCTCGCTACCCCAGGAGCCTACAGTCAATGCCGGGGAGTGACATGTTGCGTGGAACTATGCCAGTAAATTGTTTGGCTAAACTTTTCGTTTCGTTCACGGCTTGATGAGAGCATTTACTGACCTATACACGACTGCAGTGATCCCGCCAGATATGAAAGTATCGCCGAAATCAACCACATTCCGCTTTTCGGCAGTAGGAACAATGGCTGCGGCGGCAATGTCCACTTGCTGAAATTAAATGAAATGCAAATGGTCTTTGAAATAGCCTACCTCTCCAAGTTTTGAAAGCAAACTTGGTATTTCTAGTTCAGCATACAATTACCAGGTAGCGCTTTTTTATCAACTGGAGGTGGATTTCTGAAGTTCAACGCCGTACACAGACGGACGATCGAAACTTCTGTATACATGTAACTGTGTACGTAACGGGAAAAAGTGCCAGTTCATTCGATACACTTTTGACTTTCCAGTCAATGGTAAAAATGACTTTAGTTTACGATATTTAAACAGCCCTTTTAGAGTTTTAGTGCTCTGCATATTGTATAACGCTACTTGAAACTCCCAGAAGCATTCGCTGTTTGTATGATGACTGTACATTTACGTGCGGTGTCAATATCCATGCAACCGGCAAAAATAACGCTTTCACATCGTTGCATCAGCATGCAGTATTTACTTTCAGAGGAAATTCCAATGATATGAATATTCTGCTGGCGTTTTCAATAGGGAGGTTAAGATACGCAGCAAGAAAGACTTATATTGGCGTTCTGAGAAGTTGGCTTCCTCAGAAGACAGATGACAACAATGCCCGTTCCACACGATCATAAGTTTGATCAAGGATTCTGAATATACCAACTCAGGGCCTAGGGCTTTCATCACTTAGCTTCCCGTTGAAGGTGGGGGTACCGAAGCTGGCACGAATGTTAAAGGGACTAGGAAAATTTTTTCAAGTTTCGGTTATTACAAAATGCTAGTCTTTCATGATAAATTCCCACCGTCAATTCACTTTTTCAATTAAGTGTTAATTACTGGCACGCAGACAAATCAGTCATCACCACACCATGGAGAATTCACCACGTCACTGGGAACCTCTCGCTGTATGTTTNGCCGGTACATGCATGTATGCCAGGCAAGTTGGTCTTTTCTCAAAAGAAACCACAGAATTCACTGACGTTACACCGGCACGGCGGCGAGTTCCGCAGTCCGGCATTATGTTAATGATGCCATACACACAAACAACCTCCTCATCGTCTTAAAACTGAGTTCTTTCTTTATTATGAGCCACTTCGATAATGTTTCTGGACAGTCCACAGCCGCTGGTCGGCATTTGCTACCTTTTTAGGCCGCCCTTTCCCTTCTTTCACTTCTCGCTTCGGCATCCTGTCTGCTGCGGTTTGCACGACCATCTCAGCGTTGACAAACTCAGCGAAGGTAGCGTACTGCGCATGCTCAGAAGCCAGGAGCGGAAATCGGAAGTTCCATTTTCGTGGGCGGTGAAAATGATCGGGTGCCAACTTTTGCTTGGCGGTTTAGGACCACTTTAAGTAGTTTTATGAATACGGGGCCTGGGGCCTGTTTCATAAACGCTAAAGGCACTTCATTAACTAATAAAACTTGCTTATGCTCTAAGGAATAAACTGGATATTGACACAAGTCCAGAACGAGCATATTCAAGTATTATTAGTTGATGAGGTGCCTTTAGCGTTTATGAAACAGGCCCCTGGGCTTTACATGGTAAACTGTTCCAAAGATCGTGGTGCAGCACATACGAAAGCCCTGCGTCCATAGGAAGCCAACCCACTCCTTGGCTGACCTATAGTAACCCGTCTCCTGACCGTAAAATTTCTGTACGTTAAGATTTCAGGAATTGGTAGGTTCATAAGTTTTAAGGAGACAGGCATTCAAAGTGTGAAACCGTGTGATTTTTGTCCACTCACCTTATCTATCAGCATTCGAATCATTCCATTCCAATTCCCATTCAAATCCTTGTTGCCATATTTTCCATCGTTTGACGTCACAATCTCGAACGGCTGCGCGATCTCGTCTCGTGACGTGAGTTCCTTCAGCAGGTCGACCATGAAGCCTCGGTATCGGTCGTTCCCCATTTTCTTCCAAAAATCATCAACCATGTCGAGGAACGGAGGTTCCTGGAAGAATAAATATTCCTTTTTTTATTTGTTTCATGTCGTTGGTTCTAAATCATACTTGATAAAAGGTACATATATACTGTACTGTACATGTATTGTCTCTCTGTGTCTCACTTGGAAAGTTTCCACCTCAAAGAAATGACCTGGCATGCAGTGTCAAGTTATTCATGAAAACTTGCAACGGGTTGGCTGAGCCGGAATCTTGCTGAGCGACCTTTTATATGTGAAAGTGCGGTATTTAACGAGATTTTTATCTTTCTGCCGATAAGTCGGGAAATATATGGGAAACGTCTCCTTTTTCCCCATATGAATTGTATCAACGTTAATCGATGCCTCCGAGACCGACAATGAAAGGGAAAAAAGGGGTTCAGTGACAATATATGGTTATCGACTCCCTTATGTGAAAAAGAGCATAAACTGCCGGATCGAGCGAAGGAACTATCGCGTTTCGATAATTTGCTTAGCTGATGTCAAACAGAGAAGATAGCAATTCCCTCCTGGTGCATCCGATAAATGCTCATTGTTGTGAAAATGTACCATCATCAACCCTTTCAATGCCAACGGCAGTTTCATTCCTACCAAATTCTAAAATGTTAGGAAATCCCTCTCACATGGGTACTCATTGGAAAGTACTCAACGAGAGCTTTCCAATGAATACCTATTTGGCGGGTTTAAGTTGCCTTTATGATTTTTACGTTCATGCGTTCTGATTTTCAACAAACATGTGGCTTTGACAGTGAAACTGAAAGAGTTAGAGGGGCCAACGACGTAAGCATATCAATGGGTTGCTTACAAAGAAATTAATAATGGCTTTCTCGCCTCGAACAGCTTAATACTCCCTCGTTTTTGGCGAGACGACAAGTTCGAAGATGTAATGGCTGCATGTTTGTAGCTCTGAGACTTCTCTATAGTTTCTTACACAGCGTTCGCTAACTTCTATCCCTAGGGATCTATCTTTTCGCTACCGTTGTCTTCCTTTTCTTGATGGTTGGATATAAAATAATTATTTCTTTCGCTTCCGCAGTACGCAGCTTTCCAACATAATTTGACCTCAGGAAATATTATTGTTATGTTGTGTTTGTCGTTGAATTGAGTCCCTTCGTGATGTAGGCTCCTTCTGCACAGTCCAAAAAATTGAATTTCATTGTTAAGCCTACTTGAACAATAGAGTGTTTTCATTGTGGCATTATTAGAGGTATAAACAAAAGAATTTTTCGCTAGTCACGGTCCGTGGAGATTGACTTCTATTGTTTTGAAAGTCTTTTATTGTCACTTACCACAACTGAGGTAATTAGGAGTTTCGGTTTCGGCGATGGTGCGGCAGTGCTTGGGGACGGTGTTGTAACCACGGACGATGACCTGACCAGGCCTGAAACAAAATGAAACAGAGGTTGACAT
This sequence comes from Notospermus geniculatus, assembly GCA_002633025.1. NCBI lineage: Eukaryota > Metazoa > Nemertea > Pilidiophora > Heteronemertea > Lineidae > Notospermus > Notospermus geniculatus. Next base: position 19,495 of record NMRB01002206.1, on the reverse strand, counting down.
TGTGAAGTCAAAAACGGGAGTAAGAAATAAAAGTGGAAAATAAGAAGTGGGAAATTTTGTACTTTTGTGCGATTTTTTGTTTCTCAAATTGGCGTGAAATTTTTTCCCATTTTGAGAAACATCGCCCGAAAAATCAGAAAAAAATGTCATGTCATTTAAGAAAATTTCTCAAATGGGAAAAAAGTTTATCCCAATTTGAGAAATTGATAAATTCGTGCAAAAGTGCCAAAATTCACACTTCATATTTTCCACCTTTATTTCTTACATGTACTCCCTCAGAAATGCTTCTGTCTAGTGCTAGTATTTACCCACGATTTCAAAAGTCAGTTGTACCTCGAGTAGGAAGAGCAGGAGCTAATTCCGGCCGAGAGGCATTTCCTCTGTCACCACGAATTTGCAGCAGAAAAATTGCGAGGTGTCGCTGTTTTTTTAGTCGCCCTCTATATCACATGAAAAAATGAGCCTCACTGGGATTGAACCCGAAACCTTAGCGGTGACCGCCGCGGATGCTTCCACTGCGCCATTAAAACACTTCCAAAGATAAAAAGTGGTTAAAAGACTATGTCTAATTCACTATCGTTCATCCTAAAATCTAATTTATCAAGAAATCTCCGAAAGATCTATTAAAGTGATTAAATGCCATTATCATATCATTTACCGACAAAAAGGGTAATGAATCTCCTCTATGCACATGGTTCTCGTTATAAGAAATTGCCATTTCTTAGCGATTGCGATTAACTATCAACGGTATAGAGAGGTTCAGGTCCTTATCTACGTATTCACATTCGTATCGATGTAAGTGCACGGAATTTTGGAATGTTTAGGGCAATGGTAATACATCTTTCCTCTTGTCCTATCTGACAGCGTTTCCCAAACAATCAAGGGGAACACTGAAATTCTGAAACACTGGCAGATATTACACCGGTTTCGACCAGGAATCGCCCCGAGGTGCCAGGTGCTAGATTGTAATGTTTCCATCAGTTGCGAAGCCATTGCATTATTGACCCTGTAAGTATGGACGAGGCCATCTCAAGCTACTCAATGCCATCTCAGGCTACTCAGGCCACCTCAAGCTACTCAGATTCACTCTCTGATTCACTATCATAGTGGCGCTAGATGCCCAATATGACAGCTGAAATGGCATTACATTGGATTGTACCCAAAGCACCTCCCTGTACCATAAAATTGACTAAGTTGGTAGCCACACATTGCAATACCTACAGGTACGGAACGTCCCGGAGGCTTTTCGTGTTTCTTGCCATTGGCGCCGGAGGCAACAGAAATGTCGTAGCTCAGCGAAATGGCGTTGCCTAGCAACAAACACACACTGTAATTTAAGAGAACAGTCCAAGATGCTCAGAGTCGTATTTCGTATCATGCCGTCTTACAACAAGATAGATTAGCAATGGTATATTTATTCAGATGATTTTAATAGAGAAGGAGCTAACTTTCCTCTTGCTTGCTAATTATTATCGATCTCAATTGACGTATTAAAGTCATACGTTCACGAAAGCTAGCCGTCGGTTCGTGTTTTTGTTCAAACAACGAATTGAGAAAGTCACATGAAAGTGGCATGCTTCCATGAGAAAGAATCTGATTGATGACCGACTTTGACCATAAAATGGGTGATCCACCGACTTTACGACGAGTTTATGATCAGTTGGCGACTTGTTCACGACGGGTTTGCGACGAAAATTCGTGGCAGGTGGATCAGCATTCACGATTCGTTCACGACGGGTTTGCGACTCGTTCACGACTGAAATTTGTTGACGACTAGTTTGCGACGAGTTTACGACGAGATCAAACATGTTTGATTTGGTCGCAAACTAGTCGTCAACTCGTCGTAAAGTTTGCTCTGTAGCAGACGTATTTTTTCGGTGGATCAGCTTCAACGTCACGTCATTTCTTTACGATCAGTTTGCGACTAGTTTACGACGAGTTGGCGACTTGTTCACGACTGCCGTCGTGAACAAGTCGCCAACTGATCGTAAACTCGTCGTCAAGTCAGTGGATCACCCGCATAACACTTTTTCATTATCTAACTGCTGCTAAGAAACATTTTTAAAAACATGAATCGGCGGCTAGGGTAGCTCTCATGAACGTATGACATTAATAGATAGAAAGTCGGCCCAATTTACGTTTTTGGCCCTTCTGGTTTGTTCAGTCGGAGTGACCTTGCTGTATGCTCTCAAACCGTTTTTCTGAGGACCTTTCAACATATTCATGCCATTATTTACACTGAATAATTCAGTGGTATGCGCGCATTTCTTCTGTTTCCCGCGTAAAAAGCAATAGACTGGATTCCAGAGTAGCCACTACTAGGCCAGAAATAATCTCACGCCGCGTATTTTACAATATTCACAGGGGAACGGATGATAACCACTCAGCCAACGTGACTAATACATGAAAATGTCCATTTGCCTGTGAAAAACATACTCGCGGCGTGAAACGCTCACTTGGGCCCAGGCACCGAAGGATTCGATTCAAAGGTGTCGACCAACCAAATGAAAATGGTACAGTGAAGTGGTAATTGCACCATTGCGGATTGCTTTCAAACGACGGAATTCAGCTCCTTTGGCAGCTTCTCCAGAGCCAGTCAATCAAAGCTCAGTCCATATCCTTTCTGATATATATTATGGTGGAGGTTTACACGTCTTTAGTACGGTAGGCCTATGCAGAAATCCGGTTGGAAAGTGTAGGCCCTATACTTCAGTACAATCTTGTACGGATCGCACGATCATCGCGTTCAAATCGGACATCAGTAGATGATGTCATCAGAGACAAGAATTCTACACACGTAGTGCAATCGTATCGCACCATTTAGCAGAGATTTATTTGAAGCAATGAACGTATCACCAATAATCGCAAGCCAACGAGTGAACGGACAGATGAACTCGATCGCGCGGTAGATCCTATGCGATAAAAAAGTTAAAGTTTGGGTTGACAGTCTGATCAAGAACGGTGGAGGTATCATCACTTTCCCCAGTCTATCCCAAAACCTTTCAGTACAACTCTGATGAGCTACCGATTCAGCGCTACAATCTGAGCATTTCCGACCGGTATCCATTTATACACCTGGGTGGAGAGAGGCCAGTAAGGAAGAGACTTGCCCAAAGTCTCACGCCACAGTGGGATTCGAACCCGGGACCCTCTGACCGCTAGTCGGAGACGCGAACCACTACTACACCATGGAATGGAGATCGTAAACCAGGCACCTTTCACCCCCAGGCTTTTACAGTGTTGTCAAGCAAATTAATCGGATTTCCGTCTTGTGGTTCATGCATGCTCTGGAAAAAGGTTCAACGCGCTTTCTTTACAAAAGGCAAAAACTTGCTGTCATAGTAAAGACTGCTTGCACACTCCATTAAAATTCGTGCCTGCGAGACATCTCATTGGCATGCGTTCCCAAAGCAGCCAACGCATACAAATCATGCCTGCCAGATTAGAAATGGGCTGGGAACCTAAGGTATAAACCAGCACGGAGTAATCCCGCAATAAATAGAACAGCCCAAGTGCTCTATTGTTATCATTCACTGACTTGGCTTTACAATAGGGCTTTCACAGTCAGTCATACTTCGTCCCATTTTACCCACACAATAAACAAATAAAACAGCCCAAGTGCTCTATTGTTATTATCATTCACTGACTTGGCTTCACAATAGGGCTTTCACAGTCAGTCATTTTGGCACATTTGGCCCACACAATGCATGGAAGTGGTGACAAAAGACAGAGCTATTCTGACAGTTGTCCCATGGATCACTCTGTGCTGGTTTATCCCTTAAGTTTCCAACCCCTTTCGTCTGTGGGCCGTCGTGGACATCATGTAGAACTCTGGGGCCATATTCTTGAAGCCTTCGCAACTTCGCATTCACGCAAATCTATTGTAGGCCTACGGCAGTTAGTGAACAGTAGGGCATGTGCAGCCAAACAATAGACTTGTGTGCACGCAAAGTTGCGAAGGCTTCGTGAATATGGCCCCTGGTTCGCAGGGATGACCGCACGGAAATTCCCGTGTGTGCGCGCTAAAAGCTTTGCACTTCCATCGTCGCAACTCCAACACGTAGACTCGTATCCCTATCCATTAATGCTCAGATGATGGAACTATTGAACTGCCATTGATATGATTAATGCACCATAATGATAAAAGCAAGCTCAAAGCTTTCATAATCCTACGCGTCTTGCCGGAGAACGTACAACGAAATTCTGGACGTGAATGGCGATCGATCGTCTGTCTGGATCTTACTGATCTTCTAAGATTTTCTTCTTTGGCGCCGAGTAATTGAAATTTATACCCAAATATTACTGATATCAACGTTGTAGTGTCGTCTCCACCGAACCCAAAATGCTTTATGGATGTTTTGTAATGGCTAAAGCCATTTCGGATTTTGATGTCAGAGTGCGATTCAGCTTGCGCTGTAATTGTCACGCCATGTCTGGTGAGGCAGGGACACACCAAAATTGCAGGTGTAAGGCCACAGAGACCTGGCTTTGCCACTGAGATCTCCATGTAGCTCCTCACCATTGTCGTATCAAAAGCGTCGGTGACAGGAGTTTGGTTATAAAGGGCGCCATACTAGCACCACACGGCGTCGCTGCGAGCGTTGTGACCGATTTTTTTTCTAACGTTATTTCAATTACTTCTGGCATGAAAATAGCCCGTTTGTTTTCTCACCCGACAGTAAAACTTACATCATCTTGTAGTAGATGAAAATTTCATTGCTTTTTCCCCTTAAAACGACGAAATGTGATACCGATAGAAGCATACGTTTTGTCTCATTTTTCCTGTAGAAAAATGTACAAGTCATTTTCTCATGACGCAACGTCAATGACATCGCTAAGATCACTTCGCTCGCAGCGCCGACCTGTCGGGATAAACAAAAAAATCGCCCTCCTCATTCAGTGACGGTTCTCCTCTACAGTCAAAACATGCCAACAGCCATGGTTGCAATGTTGTCCCACATCAATTAAACATCAAATACTTAAATTCATTACCCAGGTGAAAGCATTGATGTTCAACCGAATCCTCAATTCCATCATGAATGTTTGATGTAGAACGGTACTTCGCCGACAAGTATGGATCTGTCATCCAAGGGAAACCTTACGAGAAAATCAATACCGCAGTATGTCCCCTCAGTGTCAACCTTCCACGTTCGTTCAACGGCAAACGTCTCCCACTGACAGGCGTAATTATCTTCTATAGAGACAGTGCACGGTGATTACACGACATGTCAGTGGTAAAGGTGAACAGGAAGAGGTTCTGAGGTCGGTGGTTTCAGGAAATGAAAGAAATGTATCCAGGTTATCGCAGAGTTTGTTCTGGTAGTTCGAGGTGTCATCTATTTCTATAGATAGAAACTTTCAAAATCATCGTTATTGACGCAAATACATGTACCACTAAGTGAGTAAGAAATACATGTAAAAGTGGAAAATTAGAAGTGGGAAATTTTGGAATTTTTCAATTTCTCAAAATTGGGGTAAATATTTTTCCCCATTTTGAGAAATATCGGCCGAAACACCAGATGCCATGTCATTTTAAGAAAATTTCTCAAAATGGGAAAAATCGTATCCCAATTTGAGAAATTGAAAAATTCGCAAAATATTCCAAAATTTCCCACGAACGTCTTATTTTCCACGTTTATTCCTTACTCCCTTCACTCTGGTCGTTCGTGCGTACACTCGGTGTATGTGTTTCCCCAAAAGAGAACAATAGCAGGATTACCATTTTTCAATAGTGAGAACGACGTGTATACCTAGTCACAGTCACTTTGATGTACGCCGTACACTCACCATGATTGTCCAGGGCTTTGTGATAAAATCCCGGATGTACTCAGATCATTCCTGATTGGTCAAACGTGAATATTGTCTATACCTGTCATTACCAAACAAAGACAGCACAATGGGTTTGTATCAAGTATATTAGAGAACCATGCACACAGACGTGTCATTGATATTGCGGACATGTTCTCTCTTCATTTCCTTGTCCATCGGGGCTTGCACTTCTTATGATTGTGGTTTCTCTGTGGGCTAGCTGAGAAGAACTGCACTAATGACTGGCCGTAGAGGAGTGATGACAGCCGATGGGATGTCGGGTCATAGGAGATAGAGCACGGCTTTTCTAAGCAGCATAGGGTGCAGATTCGGGAGGTTCAGATGGCAGTGCCCTTGGATGTCGTCCCCCAAAGCCACAAGAAGGGAATGAGGGCCATAATCCAATGCCTCAGTAGGTGTCACTAGTGGTTACAACTATTGAACTGAAAGGGACATTCAGGTCGCTATCAATAGGAGCTGTCAGTGAGTTGACCAATAGGTGTCACTGCGGCTCAATTCAATGCACACAGCGGACCCATCCATTCTTGATCAAGCACCAATCGTGTGGATTTTCCTGTGTATTGGTCCGCTAGAACTTTGCTGCCATCTTTTGGCAATACGCGCGGCTGACTGCTCCTATTCTGACTCGGTTACTTATGCGTGATAGGGCACGTGTGCATGACCATACGACACAGGACTGGATTCAGTACCGCCGAAAAAATGGGCGTGATCCCTAGAGGCAAACCCCTCCACCCCAAATGGTCTTCGATACAGTTTCCTTGTGTTTGAGGTGCAAAACCGTGTTCTTCCGCGAGCCTTTGGTCTACCAAACATAGGGTGAATGGCGTACGCCCCCAACGGCGCTACCCCGGGTCCTGCACAATGTGACATGACAGGAAAAATCCAGAAATGGGATTATGATGCCTATGACGATGATGATGATGATGACAAGAATGGGGCAGGGGTCACAACATGTCCCCAGGGTTATGACGGAGAAAATGTCAGTGATACGGTGTAGAATAGATCCATTCGGAACGACCTGAGGCGAACTGCTTATCTATCCACTGGGCGGCGCATTTCACCTCGGACACAAGTCCAAGGCAGCCATGTTGTTTATCAACAAACCCACGTGACCGACCGTGGGACTATTTTCGCCGAATTTTGGCCTGCTAAGATATCCAACCTTATTTCCTGGATAAGTTGAGGCATATTATATATAAACTTACCGATATCTCACCCAATCTGCCAATTATTGATCAATAACGCAACGTTTTTGTGTGACCTATTTCGTTCATGCACAGGGTGTGATGAGGCGACCGCATCCAAACCACCAGAAACGCATTGAAATCGTTGCGCGTTCAAGATGGCTGCCTTGGAATTGTGTCCGAGGGGAAATGCGAGTGTCTACGGACATTGCCGAGCAGTTGCCTTCGGAAGTTCCGAATGGAATAGATCGTGTGGCCGTACAGTTGCTATGATGAACGACCGACACGACGCTATAATCCCTTATTGATTGGGAAATTGATGAAGCAGAGATGATCCGATGACAATAATAAACGGCCTATCAGAGGAAATCTGAGAGCTGAGCACGAGAAATCCGAACGGGAGTTTCAAGGACACCAGTGTGTGTTCCAATAGAAAGCGACGTCACATGTGAGTTTCAAGACACCCCTTGCTGACAAATTCCTGGACACTGAGTGAGAAACATGACGTTATTAATCTTGCCTCAAGGAATTCTGATGACAAGAATAGAATTAAGAAGTGTTTGTTTCGAGTGGATAAGTCGGCGATTGTGCGATGCTTCTCCCTGGAGGGAATTCTGATGTCGGCAAGATGGTTCTACACCAACACAACGTAAACTCGTCCCAGTGGGATTTAGTGCTGGCTAAATATTTATACTCTAGGTGTTAGATATAAGACCACTTCCACTTCATTAATTTGGTGCAAGACCTCCAAGTTACTGCTGGCACTGATAGTCCTACCATTCAGTCACCAGGCTGGCCTTGGCTGATTGTGGCAGCTTTTCCTGTCAACCATGACGACAGACGTGTAACCATGGTCACTATGTAGTTCGTATTCTCAATGGGGAACCCGCCCTGCGGTTTATCCCGACAGGTCGGCGCTGTGAGCGCTTGTACCGAAACGACGTCATTGACGTCATTTTAGGTGTTTTTGACGTCATGTGAGATGCTGACGTTGCGTCATGGAAAACTTGCCTGTACATTTTTCTACAGGAAAAATGACACGAAAGACGTTGCTTTTATCGCTATTGTATCCCTCCATTTTAAGAAAAAAGGAATGAGATTAAAAGAAAATTTCATCTGCTACACGATGATGTAAGTTTTATTGTCGGGCGACCAACACAAAGGGTTTATTTTCACGGCAGAAATAAATGGATATAACGTTAGAAAAATAGAGCCGTCGGTACAAGCGCTTGCAGCGCCACGTCGTGACGTTAGTGTGCGGGTTCCTCATTGGTCTGAAAGGATCAAGTGATGCACTTGTTGCTGCTTGAGTTCCCAGAAAGTTTCGGAGAGTCTGGAGCT
>NMRB01002206.1:0-10596 GCA_002633025.1 Notospermus geniculatus | reverse complement strand
GTTTGTATCAAGTATATTAGAGAACCATGCACACAGACGTGTCATTGATATTGCGGACATGTTCTCTCTTCATTTCCTTGTCCATCGGGGCTTGCACTTCTTATGATTACGGTTCCTCTGTGGGCTAGCTGAGAAGAACTGCACTAATGACTGGCCGTAGAGGAGTGATGACAGCCGATGGGATGTCGGGTCATTGGAGAGAGGGCACGGCTTTTCAAAGCAGCATAGGGTGCAGATTCGGGAGGTTCAGATGGCAGTGCCATTGGATGTCGTCCCCCAAAGCCACACGAAGGGAATGAGGACCATAACCCACTGCCTTTATAGGTGTCGCTAGTGGTTAAAACTACTGAACTGAAAGGGACATTCAGGTCGCTATCAATAGGAGCTGTCAGTGAGTTGATCAATAGGTGTCACTACAGCTCAATTCAATGCACACAGCGGACCCATCCATTCTTGATCAATCACCAATCATGTGGATTTTCCTGTGTATTGGTCCGCTAGAACTTTGCTGCCATCTTTTGGCAATACGCGCGGCTGACTGCTCCTATAGGATATTCTGACTCGGTCACTTATGCGTGATAGGGCATGTGTACACGACTACGACACAGGGCTGGATTCAGTACCGCCGAAAAAATGGGCGTGATCCCTAGAGGCAAACCCCTCCAGCCCAAATGGTCTTCGATACAGTTTCCTTGTGTTTGAGGTGCAAAACCGTGTTCTTCCTCGAGCCTTTGGTCTACCAAACATACATGTAGGGTGAATGGCGTACACCCCCAACGGCGCTACCCCGGGTCCTGCACTGTGACATGACAGGGAAAATCCAGAAATAGGATTATGATGCCTATGACGATGATGATGATGACAAGAACGGGGCAGGGGTCACAACATGTCCCCAGGGTTATGACGGAGAAAATGTTATACCCCCGTCACACTTAGTTCGAATCAGCAGGAATCAAGCAGAACCAGCCGGAATGAGTAAGTTTGCAAAATTCGAGCCGGATTCGGGAGAGCTTCGAAGGACACTTGGAATGCACCTTGATAATTTCGAACATGTCCAAGACATTCTGACAGACCACAGGAATGGGCCGGAACATTAGGAATGCAGTCAGAATCCAGTCAGAAATTTTAGAATGTTCTTCGAATGTCCAGGAATGAACTACGAATTGTCATTCCAACGGCATTCCTGCTCATTCTGCCTCTAGTGTGACGGGGGTATCAGCGATATGGTTTTATATCGTGTGGCCGTACAGTTGCCATGATGAACGACCAACACGACGCTCTAATCCCTTATTGATTGGGAAATTGATGAAGCAGAGATGATCCGATGACAATAATAAACGGCCTATCAGAGGAAATCTGAGAGCTGAGCACGAGAAATGGGAACGGGAGTTTCAAGGACACCAATGAGTGTTCCAATAGAAAGCAACGTCACATGCGAGTTTCAAGACACCCCTTGCTGACAAATTCCTGGACACTGGGTGGGAAAACATGACGTTATTAATCTTGCCTCAAGGAATTCTGATGACAAGAATAGAATTAAGAAGTGTTTGTTTCGAGTGGATAAGTCGGCGATTGTGTGATTCTCCCTGCAGGGGAATTCTGATGTCGGCAAGATGGTTCTACACCGACACTACGTAAACTCGTCCCTGTGGGTTTTAGTGCTGGCTAAATATTAATACTCTACGGTCTTAGATATAAGACCACTTCATTAATATGGTGCAAGACCTCCAAGTTACTGCTGGCGTTGACAGGCCTACCATTCAATCACCAGGCTGGCGGTGGCTGATTTTGGCAGCTTTTCCTGTCAACCATGACTTGCAACACGGTCTACGGTGGCCCATAGAGCTCACTGATGAAAAAATATTTGCATTTGGATTTTTCCCGAGCTTTGATCATTTTCCTTGGGGGTTTGTATAATCTTTAGAAGTTGTCACCGCTGTAAAAACGTTTCCACCTCGGTGAAAATCATTTCCACCGCGGTGAAAGATTCTAAAGATTTTTTACAAACCGCCAAGACAAATAATCAAACCTCGGGAAAAAATACGAATGCAAAAATTTTTCATCAATGAGCTCTATAGTCTATGGGCCACCGTAACGGTCACTATGTAGTTCGTATTAGAGTTGTTGTCTATTCATGACTGTTGAAGGTCCCAAACTGTTGCTGTACATTGCAAGTATTGTCACCCTACAGTGAACTGTTTGAAGTGCCCAACAGTAATGAATAGACAACAACTCTATTCTAAACTCTGGTCTGAAAGGATCAAGTGATGCACTTGTTGCTGCTTGAGTTCCCAGAAAGTTTCGGAGAGTCTGGAGCTACTGTATTACAGTGTGGTCGGTGTGGCCATGTTCAACTACCATATGCCTTCGCAAGGGAAAAGACTCCATCCAAGTGAGAAACATCGGTACCTTGTGAATGGCTTCTCCCATTCTTACCTATGGCTACGGCCCAGTTGAAAAACATCTAACACACATTACAAAGTTTGTACATAGTGTCACCGATCACGTTTCTGTGGATTTCGGCACTTTAAATACTTTTCATTTTCATTAATACACATTACAGTGCATTACAGTGGAAAGTGCTTTGTAAAAAAGTCAAGGTTCGACAGATGTAGGGATACTGCATCTATAATCGCATACGTTATTATAAATTTTTTGTCCCCATCGATTTTGACATCCTGTCATACATTCTGACTTCGGGCTGATTTCTAAAATGCTACTCAAATATAGATAATGTGTACTCGATCAAAATGGCCAACTTCTATAAATACGTAATTTTATTTCGCTCTAGGGTGTTAGCCTTTAGTGATCGGACAAACTCATTTTTAAATGCTTCGTAATTGGACGAGAGTGGATCATTCTATATTTATTATTGTACGATGTCATATTTCATGCCCGATTGATTCAGGGCAGAAGTTTTAAACTTAGGTATTTCGTGTGGTCATTTTTACCTGCAGCGTGATTGGACGGATTCGAAATATATCGAAATAAATCGGTTAAAATAAATAAAATAAATAAATCGGTTAAAATAAATAAAATAAATAAATCGGTTAAAATAAATAAAATAAATAAATCGGTTAAAATAAATAGATAAATCGGTTAAAATTTACATATATGTACATTCCTTTCATTTATTTTTGGACCTGCTACCAAAACCTGATTTTCCAAAATATTGGCTGGTATTCATAAAAGTTAGCAAATGCTTTTACTTAAGATTTGCACAGCAATGTCCAATGTAAATGTACATGTATTGCAAAACTTGAAATAAAAGCATTTGCTACCTTTTATGAAGAACAGCCATTGAATCGAGAACTGGGCGCCAAATTTGGAATTATTAGCACTAGAAACAACATTGGGCCAATTTGCTGGCACCGTATTCATAAAACTACTTAAGTCTAAGTATGACACTTATCCTTTGTTCAACACAAAAGATAAGTATGACACTCAGACTTAAGTAGTTTTATGAATACGGGGCCTGAACTGCAGGAGGAAACCGGAATGCCCGGAGAAAAAGTGCAAGCTGCTGATGCAGAACGTATATTGTTTGTAAAAAGGCCTACAGCCAAGAAAACTCGGACTGCATTATTTGTAGTCTTGAAGTTCCAACTATCTTTGTCCGTGAGCTCCAATTCGCAGGCAGAAAACACCTGGATATTGGCGATGTGTAATCTGCTTAACCGGTAATACAGCTGGATTGACAACTTGCGATGAAGATTAGGACGAAATAAAACAATGTTCTTATCGTATAAAATCCTCAGATTTAATAATTTTCATGAAAAATAAAAAAAATCGTCTTCCGCTTTTACTGAGCCTAGAGAACGAATGTTAACAACATCGCTTATCATATTTTAAGGCGTGCAGGATATTTCTCGAAAACAGGCTTGTCGGATTTTTTTTTCTCAGAAGATTCTCCAGTAAATCAAAAGCAGGCAACACAGGCAAATTCATGTCACTCTGTGTGATATTATCTCAGTCAGATAACCACGTGCTCTCCCAAAGCAGGAAGATTGAAGATTGAAGATTCCTCAACTAGATAGCAAAAATCCGCGTCAGTTCCACTTGGGGAAATTTTTTACACGCTTTTTAGAAAAAGTGTTCTGTGCTGCGTAGTTCGCGTGGCGGATACCTATTTATACCATTCACCAAACTACACATGCAGGTGATGGTTTATATGCCCATTTACCTGATACCCTTTCTAAAGAAATTAGCAGCAAAAATGGGTGTACAGGTAGGGAATTATACTATTATTGTGCACGTGTGGACTTATTTCATATGCGCATGTACAATCTTTTTGCTGGAGCACAATATTCAAGATGAACTCGAAAACAACTGTCGTGTAAAAATTATCTGCTTTTCGGTAAGATCCCGAAGGCGTTCTATAGAACACACATTCCGATGGATGCATTCTTTCTGACAAAAGAAAAATTACAAAAGGCAGAATAAGAAGACATTATATTCTGTACATAGTTTAGAATAAATATACATGTAAAGGCATCGCCAAACGTTGAAATGCACAGAACATTTATCTGTCTTCGCTTTTGTTAAAAAATCGTACTGTTTCATCTCCAAAATAAATCAGGCATTTGGAAATAAGTTTACACGTACAAAGAAACTAAATTCTTCTCTAAAGATAAATACTGTATATATAAATGCTTTTTCTTTGCTGAATATGTAAAAACCTATGCGTATATAATAAGTCTTTGTATTCTGGGCTGAAAAAGCAATACCAAGCCTGAAACCATATCGTCATCTATTATTGCTGGTACCATTGTGTAGAAGTTTGCACTAGAATTCTTTTGAAAACCATCGAATATATTATTGAGATATTGAACGCAAGATAAACATACCAATATCGTATTGCATCCATTGAGAAGGTATACCTCCATCTCCTGCCCCGAATTTGTCTCGTGTCGAAGTGGTTTGACGTTTATATTACGGGGGTTATTTTTGTGATGCACAAAGCAGTTCAAGGCTAATTTGGGAATCACCAGCTAAAATAAAACACATTTTATACGTTTTGCTACAGATAATTGCCAGCTCCCTATTTTTGCTGAATTTATTTCCGTATAGGAATATTATTATTCTTTTAGAGACAAACAAGTCTTCAGCTTGCTTTGTCGACAAGTATGATCTCTGTCAGTTTTCAGTTTCAGTTTTAGTTTTAGTTTTTAAAGAGTAGTTTAATTTTAGTTTTAGTTTTAGTTTCAGTTTTATTTTTGAGGTTTTAGTTTCAGTTTTAGTTTTAAGGTTTTAGTTTTAGTTTTGGTTTCAGTTCAGTTTTAGTTTTTTTACTTTTAGTTTTAGTTTTTAACTTTTAATTTTTCCCTAAACTCTTTTACATACTCCTTCATCAAGCTTACTAAAAGTTGTACATGTATATGTAAAGGAATAGGCCCTAATTAATGGGATGTTGTGTACAGATGTAACACTTTCTTTGATCAAAAGTGTTACATCTGTATACAACATCCAGGTTTTTAGAGGGACGTTTTAAATTAAAGTTCTTATCGTGAGATAACCTCTTCAATGTTGAGTCATGAGAATGGAGGTGTTCATTCACTCACACAGTTATCGCATGGTGTACTTCACGGAACCACACACAACCATCCCTGAAACACCGAGTAAATACGCCCGCAGCGCCAGATTGGTAATCGAACCAAGTGCCCCCGGGATATAAAACTATTCCTCTAGTACCACGCGTTCTCTTGACAACCACGTCATATCAACACTTATATTGAAAAAGAACAAAGTGAGAAATTGTGAAACTTGAATGCTGAGAATGTGTCGCGCAATTTGAAATAAGATGAAGTTGCCGCATCGGGTTATTACAACACAGCCACCAGCGATAAATTCTCTATTCTTTAGGATAAAACAACAAGTATGCTTTTAAGTTCAATAAGTGTCGCCAAAGGGGTTGGTATCACGAATGATCACATATATAATGGATTTTATCTTGATATTTATGACTGAAAATACCCGGGGTAATGATAGCCATTGTCTTTTATAATTACATGTTATTTTAGTTGAGTAGTCAACACCACTGTGTCCTATCATGTCAGGAGAATTTCATTGGTTTGTAACATCAAACTTTGTAGTTTGTTTATTTGTAGCTTTATTTTACCACATTTATTTAAGTTTTTTCCATCATCTTATAACTCACATGCTATCGATAAATGGCATGTTGGTTTATAAATAATTGATCTACCGAGTGCCTAGATGACCATGTATAAAATCATCCATGACTGAAATATTTTCTAGAAAACAGTAGTATCATGTGAGTTCGAATAAAATGAACCAATCAGAAGCACTCAAGTCATACGTTCACGAGAGCTACCCGAGCCATCGATTCGTATTTTTGTTGAAACACGAGTTGAGAAAGTTCGTTAGCAACAGTTGTATAAGGAAAAAACGTACAGTCGATCATCAGTCAGATTATTTCACATTGGTAATATGCCACATTCACGTGACTTTCTTAACTTGTGTTGGAACAAAAACACGAATCGGCGGCTAGAGTAGCTCTCATGAACAAATGACTTGAGTGTTTCTGATTGGCTCATTTTTTTCGACACTCACATGATACCACGCTGTCAGGGCTCCGCGATAAACATCAGGCTACCAGCGTTACATGTAGTAAGCGAAGAACCCGTTGGCTTGATGTATTCAACTTGATGACAAGTAGATGCAGCATCGGGTAAAATGCCAATATCACGAGTATCACATGCTTACAGGAAATGTAATGATCGCGACTTAGGAGGACATGCTGATGTTTCTTCTAAAAGAAGAAACGTCTACTCTTTAGTACACAGTTATTGGCTGTTTTTAGTTGTATGCCTCGTGTTGTCAATTTGTAATAGACTCTATCACTCCAAAAGAGCGCAGCACCTGACGGGACAGCGTCATGACGTCCCACACGTCATTTCTGAACGCATGACGTGACTCGAAAAAAAATCCGGTTGTTTCAGCGATCATGACGTCGTGAAACAATTTGATTTTTTTTTTCGTCTTCGCCTCAAAACATCATGAATGACGTGCGGGACGTCTTNGACTGTGACGTCACAGTTATGACGTCACTATGACGTCACAGTTCTCGTGACGTCATATTAAACTTTCGAATCCTTGGTAACGACAAAAAATGGCGTAGCTGCCATACCCTCGTACGCATGTGCTTCAAGGTAGTTTTTCTCCCAAATGATGACAAATACTTGTTATTTCGGCGTGATCAACGAAAAGAAGCTTTGTTATCAATTGTATATTGTTATATTTACATATCAAGGGAATGAAATATCTTCTTCAGAAATTAGAGCGGAAACGGCCAAAAATAGCCTCTTCCAAGCTCTCAAATTGCTAATATCTAAAAAAATAGGCCACAATATTTGCCAAATACCACGCAGACACGGGTTTATTATACAAAAATCATACCCTACAAATTTCAGCTCAAAAGGTTATACCACACCTGAGAAAATCCGCGAACATTAACCGTGACAGAAAATCAAGGATGAAAATAATGGTCACTCTAGTGAACCAATAATGGTCACTCTAGTGAACCAAAAAAGGGGGGGGGGAAGAAAGTGAGTACACGTGAACAAATGACGGAGGCATCCCAATTCCAAGACTTCAGGAATGGCGACAATGATGATAGTAGTGTTGTCAATTTCAAATCAAAGAAAACGCTGTGCATGTTCTCTGAGCGTTATCATGTTTACAAAACGACGAGCTTGCTTCTTCCGTTTTCTATATCAAAGAACTGAAAGACAGAGAAGCGGAGAAAATGTGTATGCAATAGCTAAAAAGTTAAGATTAGCTGAACTTTTTGTCTTCTTCTTCCGGGTATTCAGATTACTTCAGATTTTTCATTATTTTATCTAAACTGTCTTCACACTGAACACAATGTTCGAAGCAGCTGCCGAATACGATTCTATTAATACTTCCACTGCCAAGACTGGCGTACATTTCTGCAAAATTTGAAAGTAGGTTTTAAAAACTTGAAAGGTGAGGTTCCTAAAGCTAGGAATCCACCATTGATTTTCTGCGTTGCGACTCGCTTTGCAACCTGCAACTCGCGACTGAATACGATCACAAGGAACTGATACCGGTCGCCGACCGATTGCCGACTGAAATTGACCAAGTCTTTACCATTGGTGGAAATCACGTCTAGCTGGTCCACTACGGCGATCGAGTGCTCAGTTGCAACGCAACCCAGTTGCAAAGCGAGTCGCAACGCAAAATCAACTAGAAAATCAATAGTGGATTCCAGGCTTTAACCCCATCACATTGGGAAGTTCTCACCGTGTTCTTTCTAAGGAATACTTATGTGACTAGGTTTCCGTGACTGAATCATCGTTAGGTGAGCTCTAACGGTGGTGCAGCGTCCATCGTCGTCGTCGTCCGTTTGCAGGGCACGTTTTGTAACCGCTGCGGCTATTGACCTGAAACATTTTACATGTATACCCCTAGGTCAGAAGACCTATGACACCAAGTTTCGGCCCGATTTGATTCTTGGCTTGGCCACTAGGTGGCGAAAAGGTACTAGTATATCGCAGTTTGACCCTTTTCGACTTCAAATATGGTCGCCAGTCGGCCATCTTGAAAATGGACTTTAGCCAATATCTCACGAAGAACAGCAACTAGAATGTTGTAACCTGGTACAAATATGTACTTAGATACCCTCTATGTTTGCCAAATTTTAGCTCTATTGCACTTCTAATATGGCAGCCAGTCGTCCATCTTGAAAAATGTACTTTGGCTCATATCATATGAACAATACCAGAAAGAATGTTCTAACCTGGTATGATGTTTCCCTGGAACATATTGACTTGACACTTGTCGTTCGTTCTTCTGGTACATTCACCCAGGTGAGCACATGGTCCATGGACCATTTCATTTCATGAAATTGCCACTGGCAATGGCTGGGATAAGATGCAATTGAAACTGTTCCGTCACACTTATCCGACTTCGGCCTCTTTGAAGTGGAATAAGGCGAAAACGTGGGTTGTTTCCCTTGTCCTTTTCCCTAGCATACGCCAAAAGGTAGCCCCACAAATGACCACGGCTTTAATTTCTTACCCTAAAGACATTAAGATTTCTTACCCTAATTTCTTACCTTTAATGTGACCCCTCGCATAACATAAAACTGTTTGGGTTCGGAGATTGTTTGGCCTACTCGCGGTTTTATTCATATAGTCACCAGTGAATACTTCAAAAACTGGAGTAAAAGTTATTACTTATTTTTATTCATATCACCCATTGAACCATCTTTTTTTTAGGATGGGGATTTGGCCTAGTAGTTAAGGCATGCTGCCCCCTAGTGCTGGCGATTGATGCCTCATGCGAGGGTCCGTGGGTTCGAATCTGGAAGGAAGCAATGTCTTTCACCTTAGAAACCCGATTTCTATTTCATATTCTAAAGATGGAGTGGCCACTGGGGTGCCTAAAAGAAATGTCAAAGTTGACTCATTCAATTTAACTTCCACCTAGACCACTCAGACATAATATAAAGATACACGGATGTCCTCCCAATCCGGATAAATCCGCGGTACCGGTACTTCTGTAGCAGTGTGCTATCTTTAAACAGCATTCATAATATTCCACTAATGCGGTGAGAAAGTAACAGAACGACTTTAGGTGCCGGATGACTCTTGATGTCTTACTTACGTTGCCATGGCAACTAAGGATAATACACGTCTTGGCGAAGGTCACGCAAAATGATGTTGTTTTGTTCGTAATTCAATTTAGAATGTTTCCAATGGGGAATCTTTCGAATAGCCGACATAAAAACGAGTTTGGACCTGGATACCTTTAGGACCTTTAGGACCTTGTTAAATTGCCACTGTGTGCATGATGTATGCCTCAGTGTCCCTCCCCTGGCGACGGAATCGGGAACCAATACGCGGTAAGGCTCGTATCCTGTCCAACCCACATAGCCAGTGGTACCAGCTAGGTTCGACTGATACTATATCAAAACCTTAGCTGACACCAGTCCAGGTGGGAGCCCAAAAATGGCGCCATCCTTTTCATGACTTGAGAAAAGTTCGACGCGCTGTGATACCATTACTAACCCTTCATCAATTCAGGTCTCCTAAAGGTCAAAGCTTCCGTCGGCCGCCACGAGAGAAAAACCGAATGCTACACAATGGCACTGGCCCGATTCCCACAACAAAGGTTTACCGGGTTTCGAGAATAAGGCAGTAAGTGGGGATTTATAATTCTCATCCCTATCGTTGAATCCGCCATTCAACTGGTGTCGATACTTGACGAGTTGCTATCTACGCATACTGAAGACGATATATGCTGCTCATTGACAGTGTTGATAGCGAACTGGGCCGCGAACAGGTGCCATTGGCAGCTGTCAGCGTTGGCAATAAATGATCTCGCCTGGAAGTGATTAGTAATTCGCAAAGGAGCAGATAGTCAGAACGGCATGAATGTCGCTTGCCTCGCTTGCTTCATTCCACTGAAGACCCAGGATTTACGGCCGATTTCTCTGCAACGGCTAGGTGAAAATTGGCAAAATAGATCTATGCCAAAAATCAACTAATTTGTGTTTTTGCCGCTACAGGCACCATGGCCCCCAAAAAACGTGACGTAATTCTTTCACAAATC
>NMRB01002205.1:82416-108617 GCA_002633025.1 Notospermus geniculatus | reverse complement strand
TCATTATTGGCTCTTTAGATATTATTGGGATTTTTATGTAATGTAGGAGGAAACCGAATTTTCCTGAGAAAACTAAGCTGTCAAAGATAGTCGCCCTCTGCACTGCAAGGGAAATGGGTTGGACTGGGGATCAATCCTCCCGGTGTAATAGAATCTTCCCCTGATATGTGATGTCCCCCAACAATACATTTACGGATTAAGCGGCACCATTGAATTGGACTCTAGCATGTCTAGAGAGACCAAGACCCTTAACCCTGTGACAAGCAATGCGTGGGGACATCAGGACGACGTGGCATTAGATTCTATCACACCGGAACTTCACTGGCGACAGGCGCCGAGGTTATCAATGTCCCTACTCCTCTGACAGCAACTCCATCTCCTCTGCCGATTCACAAGCTAGGGACTTTGGCAACGTACACATCCACTATTTTGTGCAAGAGCCTACATTACAATCGTCATTGTGGGCACTGCGCTGAGAAGTTGTTCTGCGAGTTGGTGCCTGGCCTCAGCACACCGGCTCGCCTCATGGAGATAAGTGACCTCATACAAAGCTGTCAATGGGCGTGTTACACATTATTGCTAATTACTAATGTACCAATCATAGAAAGGACGTAAGCAAACTGGACCTGACCAGTGGCGCCACATATCAATACGTTTACTCCTCACCAATCATATCACCGGTTACAATGGTGAACCTATCCTTAGGTTTTCGTTCGTTCACTTTAGTCCTTTACCTTATGGTACTTCGGACTTGTGGGATGTCGGACTTGTCGTACTTCGGACTTATGAGATGTCGGAGTTGCGGGACGGCAGACTTGTGAGATGTCGGACTTGTGGGATGTCGGACTTGTGGGACGTCGGATATGTGGGATGTCGGACTTGTGGGGGGGAATCGACGCAAGCTTCTTATTTTATCGATGCATATAATGCAAATTGTCGACTAGGATACAATGTAACATTTTTCAAAAATACCGGATCACGGGTTCACTACGGGACTGTTACACCGTCATGTATACTTGCATTCAGGCTAAATTACACAATATACTATGTGGTTAACAGCAGAAATAAGAATCAGAAATCTCATTTGATGCCTATGTTGACTGTCTATGATTTTAGATCTGGCAAATATGCTGGTAGGATTGACTTGAAAACCAGAAAAGAATGTTTAGAATGGAATGGCCCCGGTAACCTTGCGGATCAAATTTGGGCAATTCAGGATAACATGGAAGGTATATCTGTAACTTGTTTTCAACGCGATGCTTTATTACTAATAGCTTACTTTTTCATCTCAGAATCTGGAAAAAACGGCTTCATTTTACACTTATCACAAAACGCCACGGCAAAAACGGCGCAATCGTACGATCCCTCCAACATTTTTTCTCGCCCTCGGCGTATCCTTGCTGATTTATGATCACAGAAAGCGTCTACAGATGGCATTCACCTTAAACTTATCAAAATCTGGCGCAAAGTTGCAGCCAACGAATATCATTCCAATTCCTTGTACTTTTAATTCATTAGGACATGATTATTTGACCAGAACCTTTATTTATCACTTTGATATGTTTTCATACACAAAAATCAGTCTGCTTGAAATAATCGACTGTTTCAATGAAAAAAGTCAGGTCAGGCTCTCTCACATAACAGTACGCTGCCCTGCATCACTTCAGAAGTATTACTTAGGATATTTGGTTGATCCGGACCCAATCAACTACTTCATGACAATCCAAAAATCGAGGTCCTTATTGTTCATAGCCAGTAAGCGGATTGCTTCAAAACGTATAATTCGTGCACTTGATGTTTTAGAACCTGCTCGTTGATGCTTTTCAATTTTAGTGTCTTGCATGTAGTTTGTGCTCGAGAGAGCGTTAACAGTAGGGAGGTTTCGCAAGCTTTACGTTTTACATTTACGATTACGATTTGACGACGTCATGACGTCACGCCTCATGTCAAGAAAGAACGTGACGCGATGGCGTCATCATTTGACTTGAAACTTCCCGTGCCAGGTGAAAAGAGGGTCGATGTATCCCATGTTTGGCAAGCGCTCCAGGCAGATGTGCCAAGCATTCTTCTTGTCGTTTTTGCTGCAACTGCGAAATATACCCATTTATGACATTCTCAACTTAGAGCTTGAAACTTTGCCAGATTTCAATCTCTAATGTCATACAAAAGCGGCCATATTGAAATGGAAGGATATGTGATGCGGCGCGCCGATTACGCAGACTGGCGGAGTTTTCTTCCGCTAAGAAATAGTTCGCTAATATATAGTACTGAAATGACGAAAATCGCACATTATATGATCATTTTGTGTATTTTAGTACTCAATCATGTCAATAGAAGTGTACTGATTCAATGCTGCCCATGCGTTTTACGTGAATTCTATCGAGTAACTATTCAGGGATTTCATTACAACGTATATTATACGTTAGTGGCGAGAGCTACTTTCCCACTTGTCCGGCATGATCACCAAAATGTGTAAATAACCACATTACTGGCGTGTCACTTCCAAGTTTACATACAGCGTATCAAATATATACCAATTTATTGATATTTGAGCGATAAACACGCCTTCAGACAGCCAGGGTTTGCAGGTGTTATATTTGTTCGCGGAGGTTGCTACTTGTCATGAGTGATGCGGGAGCCTAACAATTCTGGTCGTGATCACGACCAGAATCGCTCCGCGCACGACTGTATGACATCCGAGGGGCTTTCCCGAAGTATGACGGAAAGACCCGAGGTGTTCCGAATGCCATTTATGAATGTGTTAAATTGCAGACGAATTCTTGGATTACAAAAACGAAATATTTGGCTTTAGTTAAAGGGCATTTAGAGGCAGCCAGCATGGCAGGGGAAAACCCCGGGGAAAACCCAGGTTGACTACCTCGTACCAGTGATTATTACGTTAAAGTGGCGCCGCCTGGCCGAAGAACCGGTACTGATAGTAGCCTAATGGCGAGCTACCTCTAGAGGCCCTTTAAATCGTAAGTTTCTTACGTGTAGCAAGCGACTTGCACGTAAAAACGTCCCGCAGAGCCGACGTCATGACGTTTTCGAATTGTAATCGTAAATTTAAAACGTAAGTTTGCAAAACCTCACTATTGTCTCTTTTTCGATCTCAATTTTGCTGAAATCATCAGAAATTAATGTCAAACTTCTTGACCACGCTTCTTATTGAAGGAATATAATATCATTCAGTATTGGTTAAATATTCGGGTCACACTCCTTCGCAGAGGTCAGTGCTCCACTACGTTACGCTATACTGACTCTGCCAACATACGGCCGAACTATTTCCATATCCTCCGCGGCGCCCACGATTGGGCTGCCAGCACTGGAAACTCCAGTGAAAACGCTGAATTACAAGTGTTTTGGATGCCTCTCAACAATCCTTATTTTCTTTGGCCAGAAAGTTCAAACATTCAAGCTGTTTTGGTCTTAAAATCAACTGTTCATCGTATCTTTTCACACATCTCTCCAAAATCGGATCCACGCTGTCAAAACAGTAGCACGTGTCAATGTTTACAAACACGGAGATCATGTGCCGAGTATCTGGCCTCTGATTGGTCGAGCGCCGAGACGGCTCACGGCATTTGCTCGAAACTGCGCAAAGTAGTGCGCAAAATTCCTAACATCAAATTAATGTTTTCCTCCATATTATCCCAGTTTGTGGCTATAGAATGAAATAATAACGATTATCAAAGTCATTGGATGCGTTTGACGCTAATATTTTAATCTGAAAAGTGGTTTTGCAAGAACCTTGCAGAAGTGAAGAGGGCGTTTGTTTCCAGAGGCATTATTAGCGACCGCCATATTGTGGAGCGAAATGCATTCTGGGAACCAGTTTGTATTCGGGTACCTGTTTTGCCTCCACTAAATCTTTCGGAGCGTCGATCTTGGTTTTTCGATCGCATAACAGGATATCTTGTTGCAGTTCAAACCTCCGAAACGGCTCCAGTTTTTATCCTGTCAGCTTACCGGTTAGCAAACAAACAATTCGCCCTTTACAGCAAATACACGGTTCCGCAGATAATAGGACTATATGGACAGACATGTTTTGGGAAATATTTTGTCTTGCTAGTCAAGAAAAGGGATGGTTCGTTCGTGTCTCAGTTGTACGATTTACGGAATGGTACCCTTCAGGGAAGCCTGGTCATACCCGCAAAAAACGTATGTTCAAGAATTATCATACATGGCATGTCTTTTTGGTTTGGTTCCACACTCGTCTGGTGCCGTGTCAATGGTGATATTAAAGCCACAATTTATGATATAAAAATGTCTGAATCGATTATATTTGACAAACGCAAAGCAGTGTCTTTGACCGTAAGAGAAATTCGTGTTTGTGACGACTTCATGGCTTCCTCCGAAAGCGATACGTACCGGAACAAGCATTGGATAGTCGCGTGTGGTCCCTGGAGGGGATACCAGCCATTCACTCACAAACTGCAGCATCCTAATTGGTTTGGTACCGTCACAAAAGCTGAGATCAAATTTATTTACTGGCAGGGTGTGTGTCTCCCTTGCGTACTTGTTTTTCCAGGTCCTAAGGCCATTTGTTTTCGAGAAACTCCCAATCCGTTGCATGGCCTGGTAAAAATTTCACCTGGACGAAGTGCATTTGATGAAATTCGAGTCCAATTTCCGCGTATCGTTGATAACAATATTAAAAACTTCGGACTCAATGCACGGGACGGGGCAATATTTCACTTTATACGACAAAAACATAGGAGTGGAACCTTCATAAAACTAGTTGACATATTCCGCGGGGTCCCTAAACGTGGTAGTTCTATTTGGTGAGAATATACTTGAACCTGTAACTGATTTTAATGGATCGAAATAGAAACGAGTGAAATTAGACCACTGATATTTTACAGGTAGGCCTATTAAAACAAAACTCAGTTTTGTACCTCTAAAGCGTGACTCATTGGCGCACGCATCCGCTTCGTTTTCAGTCCGTTTGCCCCTAGTTCTCCGGATACGACAACGCAAAAGCTCTCGTGAACGTTAAAGGACCATTGTGTATTGCATCTTTCTGTCGACAGCCGGCGCCACCGGCACCATGCTCCAATACTGTAGTTAAGCCTTTCGCCCCAGTGTTGGAGAATGTATGATTACAGTCTCGGTCACCCAGCCGCTGGCGATCGAAGAAGTTTGTGTAGCAGTACTGCGGAACGAAACGGCTGGCTGCGCGAGACTAGTTGCATGCGGTAGTTTACCAAGTCGTTAATAGAGGTCTCCCCCTAACGCGGGTAGGTGTAACGCAGGATTGGGAAACAATACTGTGGTCCTTTAAGAACGGATGGTGAATCCTGGAAACGAACTTCAAGGACGGGAAGGGTACTTCAGAACATCGATGCATTATTTTGCCAAGGGTTACACGTTCTAGCCCGTTTTACAACATTTTAAGGACGGGGCAGGACGTTTTGAGAACTACTTCAGTGTGACAGGCCCTTTAAGCGGGGAATCCACCATTGATTTTCTAGCTGATTTTGCGTTGCCACTCGCTTTGCAACTGGGTTGCGTTGCAACTGGGCACTCGATCGCCGATCGAGAATCAGCAGTGGACTAGCTACGTGATTTCCGCCACTGGCGAAGATGTGATCAATTTCAGGTCGGCGACCGGTCGCCGACCGGTATCAGTTCCTTGCGCTCGTATTCAACTTGTTAGATAAAATCGCGGGTTGCAAGGTGCAGCGCAGTCATGCCTCGACAGATAACCCAATAGAATTGCGCAATTTCAACACGTGATTTTCGATTCCCGCCGACCAAAGCAGGAATTAGGCCTATTCCTACAACATGGCTGAAGACGAGGACCAGCAGGGCTGGAGTAGAGCCCGAATAGAGAAGCTAGTGCAACTCTATCGGGACTCTCCAGTCCTGTACGACGCAACGGCCCCGGGCTATGCCCGGAGAAATAAAACAGCTATGGATTATGCCAAATTCGCAGATGCTTTAGGAACGACAGGCAAGTGAAATTTTGCACTAGGCCTACCTGTTTTAATACCCCTCATAACGTGTTCATAGGCCAAGGTTATAAAACCAAAGGAAGCTAAGAGGGCAGTAACATTGCATAATCTGAATTGTGATCCAAACATTGTTGCTTGTTGATAAAGGAAATGAAGCCAGCCCCACATGATTGAAACTCTCGACGGCTGTTTTGAACAGTCAAGGTAAAACTGCTCACGATCGCAACGGAACGCAATAGTGGACCAGCATTGCCACCTTGCGGTGCTGTCTACTTTTCGAACGCAAGCAAAAGCAAGTTCGATCGCCAGTTGCAATGCAGCGCATCGAGAATCAGATCGCAAAGCAGAATCAGGTTGCAAAGCGAGTCGCGACGCAACGCAACGCAGAAAATCAGCAGTGGATTCCTAGCTTAACATCGATGAATTGAAACAGAGTTCCCAGCGATCCGAAAACAGGGAGGCATGATACTCACGTCTCCAAAACACTGTAGACATCCGGAAGATTATTCAGAAACACCATGAAAAGACCACGACATCTGAGTCTCTGTTATGCCCCCATCACACTCAGCTCGTTCTCAGTACGTGCTTGAAAATGTTGCCGACCGGGCTCAAACTGTGTGCCAACGGAGTGGACGTAGTGACAACTTTTTACAGTCTTTTTACGAACTTCATGGACGGTCTCGGACGGGAAAGGTGCTCCAGCACTTCGAGACATTATTTGGCCAACATTACACGTTCTAGTCCGTTTTCGATTTTTTTAGGACGGGACAGGACGTTCTGAGAACTACTGCAGTGTGACAGTACCCTTAGACCTTTCCAACGAAGACGGTGGCCTACTTGTTCCAACATGCTGTCGCGGCCATTCATTGTACAGGCATGATATAACACTCACAAACGCATCCTCTCAGACATTCACTTCACATAAAGTTTGCTGCCCATGGCCAGCCTGACTACATGTAGCTTTGCGTGCCAGCCGCCATTGAATGGTATTAAAACTTCTGACGTCATATATGGTGAAAACCGTTACCGGTAGTCTTTGTTGGAAAGGTCAGTTAGAAGGGCCGTTTAGACGACCAAGCCAAAAAACACATTCAGCAGGACCGGATGTGTTCCAATTTTTGGGGTAGCGTTACACACGCATGTTAATCTGGTCACATTCCGCCGACTTCAAATTACCCTTGTGGAACTCTCCACAGCGAGTGCGGTGGGTGGGGGAAGAAAAACCACATCAATGCGCATGCGCCCAGGTAGGATGAGTCCGGATTCGGGTCTCATTTGCGTTTAGACGAGAATTTTAATCTGGTCATATGTGGTTCAATGTGGTCGAATGTGGATTCGGGACCAGCAAAATTAAGTGGTTCATTTTAAATCCACATTAGACCGCATTGTGTAGCGTTTACACTGACGAGTTTTGAACCACAATCGGATTCGATCGGATCGCATGTGGATTTTTGCCTGTCAGAGGATCAAACAGCGAAATAAATATATTGCAAGTAATATAAGCCCTTTTTACACGGTGCCGGTGCGTTCCGGATCGAGACTAGTTCGAGGAGGGCTCGGTTATTTTTCCCCGTGTAAAAGCGAAACAACTGACCTCCACCTTCCTCGGGCCAGTTCAGTTCGCTGCGTGAGTCTCGGGAAGGTGGAGGTAGGTGGAGGTAGGTGCAGGTCAGTTATTTTCCCGTGTAAAAGCGAACTGACCTCCACCGGCCTCGTGCGGGTTTGAGCACGCTACATATGAACGGCATTACTGGCGCATTGCTGTAAGTTACCTGTGAAGAAATCACGCACGACATTTCTCAAGCACTGCTCATGTTGTTAGGAGCATAGTTTATCGATTTTAAGTGATTATTTTTGGGATATTTCTTACTTGCGATAACTGTAAATGTTGATACACGCCATCTGGTGGCACGCATTTGAACGAACCGACCTCGAACTAGATCGAGGCGGGTTCGGTAACCCGCACCGTGTAAAAGCGATCAATCCATCCTGAACCGAACCCTCCCGAGGAGGGTGGAGGTAGGTTTCCTCGAACCAGCACCGTGTAAAAAGGGCTATAGACGTAGACCTTCGACTTACGTAATAATACTAGGAATAAGAGAAAACATGAGAAGTCTTCCAACAAGTTCGGTGGCCGAATGGGGAAGACGGTGGAACAGAGATAACAAAGCGTAGGTTCGATTCCCAGCTGGGTCAAAATCTTTTCTTTCAAAAAACATTTTCAGAAGGAGCTCACCAGAGGATGTTGACACCCCGACAGCTCGAAGACGAATAGGGTGGCGCCCTCCTGGCGTCGTGGGGTCTATCATATTCTGAGCCATCGTTTGAGGTGTTTGCAATTCTCTTGCTCGTCGCATGGGGGCTTTTTGTTCGTTCACGTCAGCTTTAATAGGAAAAATGTCCATAAAAGGTCAGCGTTGTGTATCCGCAGTCCGTAAAAATCGCCCATCCGATCGATTCGGTGTGGGTTAAGTGTCATTGCACGAGTGGACCATGCAAAATCTGCAAAAAGTGATAACCTGCGAGGTCGGCAGATCTGGCTCAAATTCCTACGAGAAGATGGTCTTGGGGCACAATGAGGACAGGCCAAATATTTCGCAGATCGGTCACACCGTTTGGGAGTAAGGGGCAGAAACACTGCCAAAAACTATTTTTGTCCGATTTGGATCAAAATACTGTCCATTTGAATGAATTTTCACGCCTTGACAGACAACAGGAGTAGATATTCTATCAATGTCAATGCAAGTAGATGCCCCCAGTATTTTTTTCCCATTTTTGTTTACTTCCAAATCACACTCGATTTAAAGGTACAGTGCAGTATTGCCCTTGTGTCAAAAAAGGTATGGTTTGGTCTACAGCGAATTACAGAGATGCTGCAGGGGTGAGGAAGGTGAGCACATCAGGGAAAGGAGTTGAGGGATGTCTCTCTTTATTAAAAGAATAAAAAGTTTGGGCGCTCTTTCCATTGCAGAGATATGCGGGTGCAAAGTTGTGCATAAATGCACTACTGATGTACTACGAATGTATTACGGATATAGCGTTCATTTGTAGTACATAAAATGTCTACACATATACAGGCATATCTCTGCAATGGAAAGAGCGCCCAAAGTTTTTCTTGTTGTTTTTTAAAGATCAGGTGTCAACCTATAATTTCAGACCAGTTTTGTCATCCAGGACCCTGCAGCATCTGAATTATGAATGCTTACTTTGACCCCTGTAAAAGCACATTTTTGCTGTATACGCCCAAACCAGCAAATGGATTGACCTAATATTTTGTGTGCTTTTGTCTCTCACCAAGGGGTAACTTCTCACCAAATTTCATTAAAATCCGTCGACCCCGGGTTATCACCTTCTGCATGGTCTATTCGTGCACTGACACTTAACGTGCCGCGTCGGGTCGGATACGCACCAGTCTGTCACATCAAAAGGAAATGAGTAGAAAGTGATTCAAGCGGAGCAGCGGACCGGATCGTATACGGACTGGGGTCCGTATGCATAAAACATCTTAAAGCAAGGTTCACTGGCACACGGATCCAATCCGTTTCCTGTCCGTTTGCCCCTAGTTTTCCGGATACGACAACGCTAAAGTCCATTTGATAGATTTTTTACGGACCTGAACCGGACCAATTCCGTGTGCCAATGAACCTTGCTTAAAGGGAGACATGCGAAAAATAATGCCCGGCGGGCACAGGTTGATTAGCGCACAGCGCCGGCTGTTAATACTCGGTGACACTATGCTACAGCACAGGCCCCTGGAGAGCTATCAGTGAGTTTAGAACACGTATCTAACCAAAAAACACTAGTTTGTAAAAAACACACCCCGAGCTCACGAATTTGTGAGCTCGTGGTGTGTTTTTAGATACGTGTTGTGTTTTTCAGATACGTGTTCTAAACTCACTGATAGCTCTCCAGGGGCCTGTGCAGTAGCGTAGTGTCACCGCCTACTAACAGACGGCGCTGTGCGCTAATCAAAACAAAGACAACTTGTGCCCGCCGGGCAATATTTTTCGCATGTCTCCCTTTAAGTGTAGAATTTCCCTTAAACTATTGTTCCAAACAAAAGATAAGGGAAATTTTACACTTAAGATGTTTTATGCATATGACCCCAGTCTGTCACCGCCTTTACAGTCATGGGCAGTTCATTTTTGACATGACATGTTGACAAAAAAGCACTGTATTCATTTTGATTGAAGAATTGAAAAAGGATCGTACAGCTGGTGGCTGTGAGTCATGCTCTCCACTCTTCATGTTTACTCCGTATCCAGAGTGGTGCACCGTCACTCCATGAGCTGTGCAGGAAGGTAAGATTGGGGGAAAAGAATACTTCCAGACAGCAACATGAAGTGCGGACGACAGTCAGCGTGGGCGGGGAGGGCGGGATTTTTTTCCGTTCCTTGTATCCAGTTTCCCCTCCCACAGGGGAAACTCCCTCTCCATCCCGTGCCGCCTCCTTGCGGCACCGCCTCGCATTCCAAAGCAGAATGAATTAGCTTGCTCAGGGGATTAGTGACGTCACACCACTCAGGATAACTCCGTATCCAGAGTGGTGTACCGTCACTCCATGAGCTGTGCAGGAAGGTAAGATTGGGGGAAAAGAATACTTTCCATCCTACCAATTCCTCTCAAATCGACCTCCTCTTTCCTATAAGTTATCCCTTTCCCCAAAATTGTAGTTGGAAAATTTCTATGACCCTCTTGTATATGTGACCCTCCGGTACAAAAACCAGTGTAAAGTCGCGCGGAAAATGAGCCTAAAGCCGTTGACAGACTGGGGCGTACGTTGCGCGTCCTGCAGGCGTTCCGCCAATCAGACTCGTTGGTAGGTGTTTCGGCCCGTGTTACCGCCTCCCTGATTGGTTGAACGGTTACGGACGCGTTGCTTACGCGCCAGTCTGTCACCGCCATAAGCTTAGCGCACATGTCCGACAAAACTCAATGCGTTAGGGGTTTCTGTTAAAATCGACTGTCCTGGCTGAATGACGAGTCAACAGCGTTGGGTCAGTCGACTTTAAAAACACCCCTAACGGATCGAGTTTTGTCGGACATGTGCGCTGAGCCTTAAGGCGGTGACAGACTGGTCCGTATACGATCCGCATACGACCCGATCCGTTGCTCCGCTTGAATCACTTTCTACTCATTTCCATTTGATGTGACAGACTGGTGCGTATCCGATCCGACACGGCACATCAATCCGCCCCGAATCAATCGGGTGGGCGATTTTTACGGACTGCGGACACACAACGCTGATCTTTTATGGACATTATCCCAAAAAATTCTTTGAATTCGACAGCTCTTTTTGTTCCGAGTTGCGGACGAATCGCTTCCTTCTTGATAGGCGACAGTGGCTAAAATGACCATGTGATGTTGACTTGCCGCACTAGTCTGTCACGGCCCTCCGTTTTTTGCTGTGTCGGACACGTGCTGGACGGATACGTATCGCACACGGAACGGACCAGTCTGTCACCGCCTTTAAACATACCGACATGACACCAGGAGATAAAGATAGAAATAGAATCGCTCAGACTTCACAACAGACAGGTAGACAGTACTGAAACTGACAAATACACTGGTCCCAACTTCCCAACCTCAGAATGACTGATGATTGGTTTTGTGGTGGAGGTTTACATTTGTCAGTTTCGGTGTTGTCTATCTATTGTGAGGTCTGAGTGATCCTGTCTCTATCTTTATCTCCTGGTGTCATGCCAGTACGTTTAGCCTCAAGTTCCACGCGACCTTACACTGGTTTTGTGGCGGAGGGTCACATGTGCTGTACATTCGCACATGCTTCATCATCAGTATAGCCTACATGTACACTTTTCACGTACAGTATTGCGTAAGTACTTGGGCCAATCAACAGCCCTGAAGGAGGTTGTAATTGACTCGGAAACATGATCGACAAAACTAGTAATAATATTGTCCTCGGGTTATTAGGCTAAAACGGACGGCTTCGGTGTATATTTTTTGTTTTTGCTTGTCAACATTTTGAAAGCAGAAAATCGCTCGATAGTATCGATTCCACACTGGATACAAAATCATGGTATTTTGTGTGGCACTTTTTATTCCGAACAGTCCATCAAAATCACTATTTTGGCTTTTCCTGCCTGAAGATCCTATCCAGAGAGCACGGCGGACACTTTCTACTGTTCACCACTTTGAAAAGTCGTAGAGGGATTGTATTGGTAAAGTCAGTTTTGACTATGGTTTATATATGGTAGGCCTACACGTCGTATAATGGGGTAGGCCTACCTGCACATTTTATCCCACCAGATGTCTCTAGTATTACTCGGTTCAATGCTGTAGGCAAAACCTGTCTTTGCTGAATACTGAGAAAACTGTCCATTAAAACCACCAACATGCAGTGGAAAAGTTCTTCATAATTCTATATAAAATACATACTGACTATTTTTGAATACCTCAGTTGAAGGAGGTAGGCCCTGCTCATATGAAAATTAGGCTTATAGTTTGGACTTAATTTGTAAATTGGTTCACTTTTTCAGTCATTTCTCATATGAGTGGAGCTTTAACTGCTCATGAAAAATGTTTTAACTCCTGACCATTTTATTAATTATCCAAACAGAAAATAATCTCTCACTGCATGTTGTATGATTAATCAAATAATAAAGGAGTTAGAGGCAAAAAACTGTTTTGACAATACATTCTCCCTCTTCATTCTAACCTAGTTACTACTAGAGACATCTATTAGTGTTAGTTCCGCAGGTGTCCCATTTTCCTCGAACAATTATGGCCAATCTCGTAACGGCGAAAACGACTGCGGAACAAATTCGCTATTATTCTCTGAGAGGACTGCTAGCACATAACATTTGGGAAGCCAATGTCGCATGGTTTATTGTGGCATACATTGGCCCTGTAATAATTGCACTTGGTACAGTTTTTAATTTCCTGACGATGTTGGTGGTATCTAGTGGAAACATGGGTAGCATCTCCACCCGTATCCTCCTGATGACGCTCGCTGTGAGTGATCTAGCCGTCCTATATGTCGGCTGCCTTGACTTCGTTCTTGACTTTGCTTATGGAATCGAGATAAGGATGCAATCCAATTTCCTGTGTAAAACCAATGTTTTTTCTGACGGAATTCACATTGATGTTCTCATCATGGTGCGTCCTCATGCTCACATTGGAGAGGTTGATATGTGTGTTGTTTCCTTTAAAAGCCCGATTTATTTTCTCAAAGAGGTTCGTATATATCGTTCTGGCCGGTGTGTTCCTATTTACCTTTTNTCTAGTGGAAACATGGGTAGCATCTCCACCCGTATCCTCCTGATGACGCTCGCTGTGAGTGATCTAGCCGTCCTATATGTCGGCTGCCTTGACTTCGTTCTTGACTTTGCTTATGGAATCGAGATAAGGATGCAATCCAATTTCCTGTGTAAAACCAATGTTTTTCTGACGGAATTCACATTGATGTTCTCATCATGGTGCGTCCTCATGCTCACATTGGAGAGGTTGATATGTGTGTTGTTTCCTTTAAAAGCCCGATTTATTTTCTCAAAGAGGTTCGTATATATCGTTCTGGCCGGTGTGTTCCTATTTACCTTTTCATTGAATTCTCACCACCTTATATACTTCAGAATTTATCTAGATTATGGATTTTGTGGTGTTACCTCTGGCAATTAACCATATTATTATGTATTTTTCTTCAACGAGTGGGCCATTATAAGTCTTCTAATGTACGCCGGTATACCCTTTATTGGTATCACAATTTGCAACATCGTCATAGTGTCAGCACTCGTTATCAACAAAAGAAAAAGGCGAGCCATGGTCGACGAGCAGGCAAAGAAAGATTCTACTCTGGGAAGTGTTACCACGATGTTAGTCGTTGTAAGCATCGCCTTCATCATTCTCGCATTACCGAACCAGATTTATTATTCACTTGAACCTATTTATTTCCGGGAGATGTATTACCCTCACGTCTTTAAGTATGATACAGCAAAGCATTTAGCCCTCGCTTATCTTCTTCGATATTCATCCAGAGCCATGACATATTTAAATCACGCTATCAATTTCCTTCTCTATTGTATCAGCGGGGCAAAATTCCGAGCTGTATTTGTTCAACGAATAAAGCAATTATTTGGAAGAGAAGGGTGACTTCCTCACACATTTGAGTTGAACATCGCAGCGAACAATCCAACCGGTAGGCTTCCGAAATGGGACGTTGACATGACGTCCTGCAAGGCATACGACCAATCGACCTTATGTGAAATTGGTGGATGTGCTGCTGGATAGATCTGGGCCTATATTCATAAAACCTTGTTAGCTTAGTTTGTTGCTAGTTGTGTGCATTGGCCTGTATAAACTGGACACACTAGTAACTAAGCCATTAGTAACTAAGCCAAGCAAGATTTTATGAACATGGGCCCTGTACTCGTCATGTTGAGGAAAGGGAGACCAGTGGTGTTGCTCAGGAACAGCTAACATCCTGAGCGACACGGCTGACTATGAATCAGCCTAAAGGCGGTGACAGACTGGTCCGTATACAATCCGGTCCGTTGCTCCGCTTGAATCACTTTCTACTCATTTCCTTTGATGTGACAGACCGGTGCGTATCCGGCCCCACACATCTTTACTGAGTTCACGCCAAGACTCGGTTTCTCCTCCCTTGACCTTCACGCAAGCAAACCACATTCCGTGTTCAAGGATTTCCCCGGTCCCAAAAATAGCAACCAATCAGGGTAAAGCTTGCATCGGCAGCTCGGGTATGATGACAAGATGGCGGTCGATGAAACTTTATTCGAATGCAAATTCTCCGTGGAAGGACTCAAAAAGAAGCCGCGAAGGCATTTAGTCGGGTCAAAATACGAAACACCCCTAACAAATTGCAACAAAACGTTTTTTGATGGTTTATTGTACTATTGAATATGGGGAATCACATATTGAAAATCGCACAGAATCGCACCCAGGGAAAAGTAGAAATCCGTTGCCATAGCAACCACACCTAATTTTCATTAAAAATGGTTTTCTTCTTACATTTTCACTAATTTTGGTTGGGTTTTTTTCACAAAGTTTCTGTACAATCATATACATCATCCAGCTCACATTTCGTGGTATATCGCGTATTTCCCCTACTTTCCTGGTTACCATGGCAACGTTTTTTTTCAATTTTAATGCACTTTACTACTCTCTTGTTACCAAGAATATCTGAAGGTCTTAATATGTAGTTATGCTTTCCCGTCCATGAAGTAAAGCTTCTTCATGACGCAAGAGATGACGCTGTATCACATGGCGTCATTACGTCATGCCTTAACGCTCTTGCCTGTTGAATCTGAAACCAGAATCCAAGAGTCACATTCAATGACATTTTGTGCTGATTTTGACATTGGTTGGTCGGGTCAAAATGAGGCACACGATTACTGAACTCTCAATAAAGTGTGGTTCGATGATTTCTAGATTGATTTTTCTCCTTTGATGATGAGGTTGAATTAATGAGAGTCCACAAACGTTATATAATCAAATAGCAGTGGATTCGATGGAGACTATTGTTAAGCCTAGTTTATACGCTGTAACGTTCTCATGGTGAAGCCTAGTTTATACTTCGACGCACGACCATCGCCGGCGTCCGACGCGCGATCTTGCGTTGGACGCCGACCCTGTCGTGCGATTTTGTCCGCGTCCTATCGCGGGAGTGTAATGCTCTGGCGATAAGATTTAGTTACATGAGTCAATTACGTAACAACGGCGTAACCTATTTTCAACTCCGTAATACCGCCTTGGCATTGGAATTCGTGATAAATAAAAAGGCAATTTCCAGAGTGTTTGCGAATTTTCGACCCCAACCGGGGTCTTCTTCAGGCTGGAACTTTACAATCCGAAACTCTAGAACAGTCTGAGCTGAAACCCAAATGTAGATTAGAAGTATCCCATCCAAACAGGACGTGACAGCAATTAAGGAAAGAATACAAGCCCCAAAAAGTGGTTGCTCAACCTAACAGAAATGTAATTAGTGAATGTAAGGCTTGAATAGGCTGAAAGGAAGGGTGTATAATATACATTGTAGCTTGGAGGAATTAAACTAACAGTATAATTATACTAACAGTACAATACCCCAAGACTATAGTAAGAGTAATTTATATTAAACAAATGAATGAGGAAGTGATAAAAAATTAGGCCTAGAAAAAGAAATGAAGAAAGAGATAATAAGAAATGAAGGGGCAACAGTAAAGAAAGAAAGCCTAGGTGAACAGCACCTACAAAACCTGACCAACGAAAATTTAGAAACAGACCATGGACGAAGACAAAGGCCTAAAAAAGAGGAACCCTGTCCTCCAAGGAAAAGGGTCTACTAATGGGAAAAGAGGGGTTGCAAAGCACTGACCAGCGAACAAAATAGGAGAAGAGCAATGGAAGACAAGGCCTAGAAAAAGGACCCCTGTCCCCCGGCCTGAGCTACAGTCTTCCAAAGCAACGACCCTATTAAAAGAAAAGAGGGGGTGAAAGGACCCCATCTGGGGCCCCATGCCAAATGTTTTTGGCTCTGACACTAAGGGGAAGCTGCGAGGTTATCAGAAACTCAGGACCTAGTGTTGAGGCCTGAGGGGGTGATAGTTTTAAGGGTCCACATCCATTTCAACTCTGTACTGAGGAGGGTCGTCTCATCTGGACATGTCTCCAGAATGGTGAACATCAGGTCCTTGATAGAATGTCCTGGCAGTTTAAAATGGGTATAGAGTAATGAGCAGTCACGGTCATCCTCTATCCCCCGCCGGATGTTGGATTTGTGGTTGTTCATCCTTCTCCGGAAACACATGGTCTGTCCGACGTACTGGTTGACTGTAGGGCATCTGGTACAGGTGATACAGTAGACAACGTTCTTACTGTCACAATCCGCAGGGCTCCTCAGGCGGAGTTGATGGGACTTTCCGGTGGATGAGCTGGTGATGTGGGACTGGGATGGTAAGGAGATGCAAAGTTCACATTTCCGACCCCTCTTAGGTCCTTTCCGTGAGCATGGGTCACAGGTGGGCTTAGCCTGTTGGATGTCCGAGGTGGGGACCTTGGCTCTTACAAGCACATCCCGGAGGTTTTTGGAATTCAATGCATAAACATGAGCCTTTGATCCCATGACCACAAAACTCTTCATTCATTGGTAGGTCGCCGCGATCGGACGCAGAGAGTTCAAATTGGTTGAACTCTGGAAAATCGCACGCCAAGGAGTCGTGCGTCCTGACGCCGATGGCAATCGCAGAGGAACGCTGGAGTATGAATCAACACGACGATGTCGGCGTCCAGATTTTGATCGTGCGTCGGACGCCGATGGTCGCGCGTCGAAGTATAAACTAGGCTTTAAGCCTTGTTTATACTTCGACGCACGACCATCGCTGGCGACCGACCAATTTTCTCTTTTAAATTAGTTCCTTTCGTTTTTACGTATTGTTTTATGTATTTACGTTCCTTTCGATAGTTTGCATTATTCCTGTCAGTAATTCAGTTTAACATTTGAGCCTATGTTTGGGGTTTGCTAGTCTTGGCCGAGCTTCATTCGGCCGTGCAATACCTGCAGCATTTTGCACGGGCGTCTGTTCCTCGCTGAGACTGGCATGCTTCACTCATGGGTGCAGATGTTTTTGCGTACCGGTAAATCTTTCGTTCGTATTGTAATTTTTGTTCTCTTTCTTTCTGTTTTATAGTTAAGCATCAAATTATCATCATCATAAATCTCCATTGTCAACGACATACTGAAACTTCGTAAACTCGTCTCAACGTTCGTGTCGAGAGGATGCATTAACATTAAAAGTGGTATACATGGTATAAGATGATATTCACGTGTTCGTGTCTGTTCGTTGGATATCATGACATTACAATCTCTACATAAAAACGCGTCCGCGCCCGTCAACACGCTCCGCAGCCGCACCCGTGCCGTTGAAACAGCTTAAAGCTGCTTTTCCACGAGGCATTTGCGGGCGCGGATTAGGAGGCGGGCGCGGGTGCGAGTGAAACAGCTAAAGGGAATACGTTGGGTCGATTTTTTCCACCCGCGCCCGCCTTCTAATTCGCGCCCGCAAACGCCTCGTGGAAACACAGCTTAAAGCTGCTTTTCCACGAGGCGTTTGCGGCCGCAGAATAGGAGGCGGGAGCGGGTGGAAAAAATCGATCCAACGTATTTGCCATTGGCTGTTTCACCCGCACCCGCTCCCGCCATCGAAACCGCGTCCGCAAACGTCTCGTGCAAAAGCAGCCGAAAGCTGCGTTTCCACGAGGCGGGTGCGGACGCGGGCGCGGGTGCGGGTGTTGTGTTTCCACGAAACGGGTACAGACGCGGGAGTTGGTCTTCGGTCGGAATTCAGGGGAATTGAGAGGAAATGATGACGAAATACCGCGCGGGCAGCAAGCGGGCGCGGGAAAAATCGCTCCATGACCGATTCGAAAAAAAAATGCGTCCGCGCCCGTCCACCCCCCGGGAGACACATTGTGCGCACGGATACTGTCTGCTAAATGTTCCATATCACAAGAACTACTGAATGGAATTGTATGGAATTTTCACACATCATGGAGAAGACCCATAGCTATCGTATAAAACAATTGGAAGAAGTTTCATTGAAAATTTCTTTGGGTATCACGTTTTTCTCAGAATGTCGCAAACCATAAGTGAAACCTTTAGGGTTTGATATCATTATGGTTTTAGTAATTCTAAAATGGTACATTTACATGAGGTGCCCCATGCTCCAAATTCGCAATTTGTTTGCTGCACTAACTTCACTTCTTGAAGGCTTGTATGAATGATGATCCAGATCGATATTTTACGAACGACTTTTGCGCTGTTCTTTAAACATGCATTCATCAATAACAATGCTGAAAAAAGACTTTTAAATAACTATGATTTGAAATCGGTGGCTAGATTTACAGCGTGAAGCGCCCGAGTTGAAAAGATGCAGAAGGTCTAATGCATTCTTCAGGTTCTCGGCTAGTTTCCACTTACTATACAGGGTGGCCCAAAAAAAGCCGCGGAAAAAAGCGCAACATGGGGAGCCCAATTTTGGTCTGGATACCAGGTTGTATGATGCCCATTTCAAACCAAATCAGGGTAGGATTAGTCATGAATAGGCCTGGGCCTTCCAAGAGATCGAATGTCTTTTTCAAACTTTTACCAAGCCTATTGTGGCGTCTGTCAATCAAGAGTTCGATCAATGGGCAATACCATGAGGCGTCATAACAGCAACAGAACACGATAAGACGAGATTCCGTTTCATGAACTGGCAGTGGTACTCTTCATGATATCAAAAGGTCACAACACCATAGACCCTACATAAAATGCACAGATGAGACAAATAAGAGGTAAAAAAATCATCGCCAGAGCAGAAAATAAGAACACAACACCCGGTTCTAAAATTAATAAAAACAAAAAAACACACACACACACTGGTGAGAAATTGCCCGCAGCTGGACGAAGCTGATCCCTAAGGAGACCACACGGTCATATGCACTCAATAACCGTCAGGTCTCCAGAGAACTCAGGCTGAGCACCTAGCACCCCTGAGAAATACCGGTAATCTAATCACAAATATGCACCGATTCTCCACACCAATACGTGATAAAAGGTTTGGGATCGCATTTGTCAATTCACATCATAACTCAACTAGTCAATAGTGGTCTCCCCGGTCGGGAATCCCCGGTAACAACAACACAAGCTTAGCAATAGGTCTGTCAAGTTGGGATTTCCCCACTCTGACACGGGCCTTCCTGACTAAACCATCCGCACTAGGGACAGCTTCCACTACCCGTCCAAGTTTCCAGTCACATCTTGGCTGGTCCTCATCCACCACTAGTACAATATCGTCCATCTGGAGATTCCGTGTCTCCTTGTTCCATTTTTTCCGTCCCTGGAGAAGTGGAAGAAACTCTGCACGCCACCTTGACCAAAACTGATTTGCGAGAAACTGTGTCCTGCGCCATCTTCTCCTACAATACACGTCCTCTCTCAGGAACACTCCTGGCGGTGGGAGAGTCACTTCTGACTTGGTGATCAGCAATTGACTGGGAGAGAGGGGGACTGGATCATCAGCCGAATGGTGCTCAATGTAAGTTAGGGGGCGGCTGTTCAGAATGGCTTCCACCTCGGCCATCAATGTCCTGAAAAGCTCGTCATCGAGCTGAGATCCTACATTCAACAACAAGCCTTCCAAAGCTCGCCTAGCTGCACCTATCATCCTTTCCCAAACGCCACCCATGTGGCTGCTCAGGGGGAAGTTCATTTTAAAGTTAATCCAGTCACACCCATCTTTGAGTAATTCCTGCTGTATCCTACCCTGATCTAATTCCGCTAAGGCCGCATCCATCTCATTCCTACCACCCACAAAATTCGTCCCTCGGTCGCACCTAAGAAGTCGTATGGGTCCTCTCCTGCAGACAAAACGCCGATAGGCGTTCAAAAACGAATCAGTTGTCAAGCTATTTGCTGTCTCTATGTGAACCGCCCTACTTGCTAAGCATGAGAAAAGAACTCCCCACCTTTTCATTTCCTTTCTACCCTCCTTGATAGTAAAATGCCCAAAATAATCACAGCATGCGTAGGTGAAAGGGGCTGCTCCCTCAAGTCTGTCCGTGGGGAGGTCTGCCATTTTCTGTACAGCCGGGGTCCCCCTCAATTTACGGCACATCACACACTTCATAATGTAGGAGGTAACCGCCGTCCTGGCTTTCACTATCCAATAACCCGCCTGGCGAATACTATTGAGAGTTATACCCCTTCCTGAGTGACTGCATGAGCGATGATAATGGGCGATGATCAGCTCACTGACCTGACCACGACAAGGGAGCAACAACGGGTGTTTCTGCTCATCAGGTAAGTCCGATCTTTTTAATCTTCCTCCAACTCGCAACAGAGACTGGTCGTCAAGAAAGGGGTCTAGTGGGCAGAGGTTTGAGGATGCTTTCAACTTCCGTCCTCCCCCCTGGCTCAGAGCTTCCACTTCTGTGGGGAAGGCATCTTTCTGGACAAGCTGGATGATTTTCATCTCGGCCTGCTGCATTTCCTCTACCGTGACAGGGGTATAAGCATCTTGGCTACCAAGGGTTGTGACATCGCTCCGCCCTCCGACTACGCTCGCACAAACCCTTGGCATCTTTCGCAGTCGTCACCTGTATTTCACAGGCTGTTCTGTTACCACCCCACCGTTCAATATGCATTGGTACTATCACATTTAGTCTCGGTTTATTTCAAATAGATATGTCATTGTATAGTGTTTATTGACTTTCTTATCATTTAGGAACTGCAACTTATCCTTATTTTTAACCATTAATTGGAAGAAATTCCCTATACCAGGAAATCCCCCGCAAGACTGATTGATGGAAGAGCTAAAATAAAATTCACGGCTTGGCAAGTACACGTGGGCTGACAAATAGCGCCGACTGGTACAATTCACTTGCTGCTTCCCATTTTTGTACTCACGAGTACATTGTTTCCATCAATAAAAGTATTCCTTGTCTGTCGTTGCAGCGGATTCAAGCTTTGAATCCGGAAAATTAGGCCTTGAAATCGCGAATCGCTCGCTGTCATTCTGTAGCATTCGCCATGTTGTTTTCTGTTACCTCGTTCCCAGTTGCTACGCAAGTAGATTGTCCTACTGAAGAGTTAGTTAGTATCATGCCAAAACCTGAAGGCGAGGTTAACGGGCAAATCTCAGGAGGGCTCTGATTGGTACATTGATTTCCCGATGTGGGTCAATACAGAAATTCGTGCGAAAGCTTCCAGGGGTAGTGGCGTAGTCTTTATGACGTAGCCAATACACGTGGAGTTCCAGGATGGGGTATAAGCTGTCCTATTCCTGGTTCTCAGCTGGTTGAAATATTTCCTGCAGAGTGCCACGGCTCTCCTCAGTCTGAACCAGGAGGAGAAATACTGAAACCTCTCGGTCATGCTGGCAAATTGAGAAACCCCGGTGGCTAAGGCCGTCACTGTCCTTTTCACTTCCGGGTCGGTGTCACTCAGTGTAGGAACAACCTCAGAGGGAGGCAGGGGGGCACTGGTATGCAGAAAATCTGGTCCCTTCCACCATATATCGCTGGTTGCCAGGGTCTTTGCCTCCAAGCCACGGGACACCAAATCAGCAGGGTTGTGCTCTGAAGCTACATGTCTCCATTGGTCCGGGGTGGTATGATCGCGGATACGCTGTACCCTATTGGCTACAAAAACATGGAAGCGTTTGGAGTCATTACAAATGTATCCAAGGACCACCATACTGTCAGTGTAAAAGAAATGTTCAACATTTTCAAAATGGAGTTCGGAATCCAGGAAGGTACTAACTTTGACAGAAGTGACTGCCGCTGTCAGTTCTAGCCGAGGAATGGTCACAGTCTTTGTGGGGGCAACATGGGCTTTGGAAAAGATCAGTGCCGTCTGGACATCACCCTCGACATCGACGGACCTCAAGTAGCTGCACTGACCGTATCCTGTTGAACTGGCATCACTAAAATGATGAAGTTCCCTCTTTGCGATCTGGGCATGTGGTTCCGGTGTAAAACATCTGTGAATGGCCAATTCGGCTAGTTCTGGCAACTGCCTTTTCCATCCTTCCCATTGCTGTGCTGTTTCCTCCGGTATGGGATCATCCCATCCGTGTCCCTGAGTACACAACTGCTGTAAAATCTTCCTGCCTTCCAAAACAAACGGGGAGATCAGCCCGCATGGATCAAATATAGCCGCTACTGTAGACAACATCCCACGTCTTGACAGCGGTCGGTCCTTCAGCTCCAATTTGAACTGGAAAGTGTCCGTCTCTATGCACCATTGCATGCCGAGAGTACGCTCGAGGGGTAGGGCATCTCTCTGTAGATCCAAATCCCGCAGGCCCTTCCCTCTGGCCTCCAGCGGTACGGCCTCGAGGACATCCGTTTCATTGCAGGCAATCTTATGTAGGTGGAAACCTCGGTCGCCCAAGAGTTTGGTGGCATTTTGGATCAGATTCAACACCTCTTCCAGTGGGCCGTCGTCAGATTTGAGGCCGTCATCCATGTAGAACTCGTGTCTGACAAAGTCAGCTGCTGCCTTCCCATAAACGCTCTCCAGTTCGTCGGCGGCAGTCTTCAGGGCCAAATTACTACAAGCCGGGGACGAGGTTGCCCCAAAAAGGTGAGTGGTCATCCTATACACAGTTGGAGGTTGCTCAACATGACCGTTCTCCCACCACAGAAATCTAAGAAAATTCCTATCTTCAACATTGACCCCCACCTGTAGAAACATCCCTTCAATATCACAACTCAAGGCAATTTCCCCCTTCCTGAACCTACAGAGTAGCCCCACTAGACTGTTTGTCAAGTCAGGCCCCTGAAGAAGTCGCTGATTCAAGGAGACCCCCTCAAATTCTGCACTGCAATCAAATACTACCCTGATTTTATCTTTGTGGGCCCCATATACCCCATGGTGGGGTATATACCATACGCTACCGTCCTCTAAGCCTAATTCTCCAGTGGGGACTCTCTCAGCATGACCATCCTGGATAAGTTTCTCCATGAAAACAGTGTAGTCAGCAGCAAACTTGGGGTTGCGGGTCATCTTATTCTTCAGTTGTGCCAAGCGCCTTTCAACCATCGCCCTGTTGTCCGGAAACTCACATCTGACCTTGAGGGGGAGCGGCATTTCATAATGCCCATCATGTCTGACATGTATCGCCGACGTCAGCCACTGTAGGAAACGGAGGTCCTCCGAACTCAGTCGTTGGTGTGAGTCTCTGTCATTAAAGTCCAAGTCAAAGAGACGATTGACTTCATGAAGGGTTACCTCTCTCACATGAGACCTGAAGCTAAACAGTGGGTTGGTGGTGCTTGCAATATGGTGTACACCACAGGGGACCCCCGATCCATGCAGGGAGGGACCAATCCGACCAACAACCCCCCAGCCTAAAGCGGTACGAATCCCATAGGGGTCATTTTCCCCCTTTCCAGGTACTACCTCAATGGGTCTAATTGCCCGAGTGCAATCCATACCTATCAACAAACCTACTTCAATATTCAACAGGGGTGACAGGAGCCCAGCAACCTTCTCCAAATGCGGCCAATTTCTTGCTCTCTCACCATCAGGGATCTGGCATCTCTGTACCGGGATGTCAAGCCTAGAATACACAGTAGGTAAATCAATACACAGGTCATCATTCAACCCCTTCACAATCAAACCATTCACACGCTGGCATGTAACAACATCTTCAGCCAAAACTGTGGCT
Organism: Notospermus geniculatus; assembly: GCA_002633025.1. Lineage (NCBI taxonomy): Eukaryota > Metazoa > Nemertea > Pilidiophora > Heteronemertea > Lineidae > Notospermus > Notospermus geniculatus. The sequence goes on along the minus strand of NMRB01002205.1, from coordinate 84,493 downwards.
AATCTAACTTGGGTCCTTTGGCCCTCAACACCTAACTTACCCAACGTTGACTCCGTTATGAATGAACCATCACTCTGCTCATCGAGCAGGGCATAAACAACTACAGTATGCATCGGGTCAGTAACATGGCTCAAAACAACAGGCACGATCATGGAATTTAAACAAGACATGACAAGAGAATCACTACCAGGATCATACGTGGTGGTACAATGCGATGCTACAGGGGTAGCTCCCTGAACACTAGATGAATTTTGGGTCATTTGACGTTGAAAGTCATGCAACAATGTTGGATGAAATAGCTTACAAACAGCACACTGTTTCTTTCGACGACAGTCTTTCTTGCGGTGTCCGCGACGGAAGCATCCCAGGCAGCGGCCTGCACCTTTGACGAACTGCACTCTCTCCGGCAACGAAAGACCTTGGAAGACCGGACACTGATCCAGATAATGCACGTCATCACATTTCGGACACTTGGGTGGTGTCGGGCTTGTCGTACTTTGAACTTGACCTTGAGTCTCAGCTGGTTGACCTGTCCCGGCTTGGACAGCAAATGACGAAAGGTTGGGGCTCTTTCCTTGCGACTTGGTGTTAGGCCTGCTGGGGGCAGCAGGGGCATTGCTCTTGTTCGGAGGCTTCGAGTCCTTAGGTGTATCCATCACAGGATTATTCCATATCCGAGATTGTCTCTTCAAGAATTCACACAGCTGTTTAAAACCGGGGTAAGCATCCTTGGGTGAAGTGCCCCCATCACTGTAGCGGAAGTCATCAACTACCTTGGCCCACGCTCGTTTGATTCCACGGTTAAGTTTTTCAATGATAGGCTCCTGGGTAACTGGGTCATCAAAGGACTTTAGCCCGACTAAGGTCTCCATGGTGGCCTCATACTGAACGAGAAAATCGACAAAGTCTTGCAGGGACTTGGCATCCGTAACCTTGGGCCAGCTTTCAAGACGTTGACTGAAGCTGCGTGCCAGCTTAATCCTATCACCATACCGTTCCTTGAGGATGGACCATGCTTGATCATATGCTGCTTCCGTGTTCAGAGCCAACAAACCTTCAATGGACTTACGAGCCTCACCCCCAGTGTACTTTCGTAGATAGTAAATCCTGTCCAATATGTTGGGATAACGCGACACCACTAAGACTTGGAAAGATGACGACCATATCGGAAAGTCAAACACGTCCCCCATGAAAATCGATGGCTCTTTCCTCGGTAGCCCCTCGCCCTTGCGTTCCAAAACATCAGCCAACATAGAGATGGCACCTGCCAAATCACCATCGCGGGAGGATGAAGCTCCAGGGGGTGGAGAGTGTGAGCTGTGATAAGCATCTTCACAAAGGCCTCTTGGTTGGCGTTCGGCCCTTAACTGCAAAAGTTCCTCCGACAACTTACGGTTCTCCTCTTTGAGGAAGCCAATCAAATCGTCTGATCCCTCAGGCCTACCAATACCATCGAAGGCATCGTCGTCTGGTGGTAGTTCCTTTTCCGCAGCCTCCCATAATAGTTCTAATCCCTTCCCAGCCTGCATCTTGACACGGTAAAGTTTTCACTGTGGCGTCTGTCAATCAAGAGTTCGATCAATGGGCAATACCATGAGGCGTCATAACAGCAACAGAACACGATAAGACGAGATTCCGTTTCATCCGCCCTGGTTCCTTTATTGTAGCTACCACAGATCATGTGAAAACTGAAAATACAAAATGGTAGGAAATTGTGAATACAAAATCATACCCTACAAACCTGAAGAAGTGCATCAGCACTCATCCCTGTAAGCCATGTGTGTACAAATACAGTAGCTAGGCCTATGACCAACTCAGTCTCAAACATCAGGACATCTTCCAAACCTGTCAACAAATACAGCTAGGCCTACTCAACAGTAATAAATTCCTTTTATCCCATACAGAGTGTATTCTTTAAGTTCTTGGTCAGAGATAACCACCATTTCAATTTAGATTCGAACAGCAAACCCTTGGAACCTTGGAAACATCTTGCACATTCATGACATTCGTTTGTTTACATTGAAACCGGAAGTTCCGGGACATCCACCATGAGCGCCATCTATCATTTAGAACCGGA
>NMRB01002205.1:48372-74941 GCA_002633025.1 Notospermus geniculatus | reverse complement strand
GTTAAAATAATATCGGTGTGAGTTTTCGAAATGGATCGAACCAATAAATATTAAATTCGGGACGTCCGAGCGGCCGATGCGCGATAGGCCTCGCCTGCCGTCGGCATTTTTGCTCCCCTACCACGGCATCGCCGTAGGCCTATTCATAGACTTTTGCGCCTTTTATTATTGAGAAAACTGAAGAAACCTATTCCTCTGATCCCCGAGTGGCTCTTGCACCCGGTCACTGCACAATAAACAATGACTCAATAAAAAATCGAGGAAAAAAGTGAGGACGTTGATGCCGGTCGCAGAGTGCGAAGTGCCAATCAGCTGGCGAACGTCAACAAACAAAAGAACAACGCTGCTGGAAAAAGTACGTGTGACGTCACTCGATTCGGGGATTCCCAGTTTTCACGACGTTACGCGATGAAAAAACGAACTTCCCCGAAGGAGCAATGAATGTAGTTTAACCCGATATCTTCTACATACGTGTATGTCATATCAGAAAGGCCGTATTAATTTGAACATGGTGCTGTTGTGACCCCGAAAAAGTAGTTATTAAGCGAGGAAAGCATTTGGGGTTTCGGGTCCGCTTTAAGGAGTAAGATGTTTTATGCATACGGCCGCAGAGCGACTTCATGTATCTTTGACAGCTTAGTTTTCTCAGGAAAATACGGTTTCCTCCTACATTACATAAAAATCCCCAATAATATCTAAAGAGCCAATAATGAGCCAAGTCAGAGCTCAGGGTTCTCGAATCATTGTTTGAAAAAGTACTCCGGTTTCCTCCCACATTACACACAATCATGAGAAGCAATAAATAAGAGCTCTCACTGTTCTCGATTCAGTATAAAAAAACTCCGGTTTTCTCCTTCTGCAAATGAGATCAAGCAACAATGACACCGTAATTAGCGTCAGATGATTATTACCCCTTTAATTAAACCCCCAAGTGTTTTTACATCTCACGTTGGCACTCTCCTTTAGAAATAGCTTAAAAGGAAATTGTTGAAGCAGTGGCCCTGGCCCTGGGGCCTTAATAAATAAAGAAGCATTTGTAACATCACGGATATGTTAACTGTCGGGCATTTGACAGGAAGATTAGTGTAGGGCCTACGTATCAGCAAAAATAGATCTACATGTATTTTTGGTATCAGGCAGTGGTCGATGAAGATGTTTTCTACCTCCATGCAATATAGACGTATGTAATCTGGCAATGCGAAGGATTAAGTCGCGCTTCAATCAAATCACAGACTCGATTGGTACCACGATCCTCCGCTAGGAAAGGTACCAGTCTAATCACGGTGGGGTGTTGAATAACTTTCCGTGTTAACTCCTCCCACGTTGTGGCGACGAAACTCACTCTCCCGCGAGTGGGTCAGGCTTATGCTGCTTTTACAATGCATGCGAGTACTTTTCTTTGAAGAATACGTCTTGTAATTGGCCCCGCCTTCTATTCATAAACCGAACGTAACATGAACGTATGCCTTGATCACGTGTTACAAACTCGCCAATCCTTGATGCCGTTCCATGCGTCATGGACGAAAATTTTACGTTTTCGTTTCGGACTTTAGACCTTTACCTTATACGGACCGCCTCCAAGTTTTGTTACGGCCTGTTACGTACTGTAACGTTTTGTTGCGTTCACCCCGTTTTACAACGGCCTGCTAGGTTTCTCATCCGCACCGTGACTGCAGTGGCAAATTTTTTGACAGTTTAAAAATCTGGCACGGCATCCACGGCAATCACGACCTGTCACGTTTGCCCATCCCGTCCCCCCGCGTTGTTTCACGTCCATGCCGTTTTGTCCACGGTGGTCTGAAACGGGTGTCTTCCCATTTCGCCCTTTCCCAATTCGCCCCCTAATGGTTGTTGGTTAGGGGTAGCTACCATGGATTTACTGTTAGGGGGCGAAATGGGAAGGGGCGAAGTGGGAATAAACCCTTTCGACGCCTTTCCATTAGGCAGGTGTAATGTTTTTCACTGCCCCCCGTTTGCCAATGCCCCCAAACAAAAGATTGACGGAATAAGCGGCAACGGGACAATGAGGGAGGCACTGATAAACATGTCTTTCTGTATTTGAGTGTCCGCCGAACAATAAAGCGGGCATTGTCATACGGGGGGCATTCTCACACATTACACTTATCTTAGGCCACGCCGTTCCCTGACAATAGCTCTGTCGTCGATGATTTTTGAACAGATCCGAACGTGACCAACTCCACACGCGTTCTTCATTACCACAACAAAGGGCTCGCGGGGAAAGTTGCGGACTTTCTCACAAATTTTCACGAGCGATATTTTTTTTGTGCGTGGATCAATGGTCAATCTGATTTCGAATATGATCTGGAAAAAAACTTCTTCTAAGGCCGTTCCAGCCCCGATTTTTGAATTTCAGAGGAGAACAGCAAAAATTATTCAATTTTCTGTTTTGACCTTTTTCAGGCCACTAATTAAGCAATTGCTAATTAGTTATTTCAATTTTGAAAAATCGGGTCATGAACGACCATAGACCTCGCCATGCTGCATCCATCACTACCTAAAATCCGGTCATTTGGAGCCGGCTGTAGGCCTACCCGTTATCGCCTCTGAAAAACTTCATCTGGGACTTGCATTGTTCCTGAATAAAGTTACATAATCAGTTAATTATTGTGCAGTTTTCAATTCGGAGATCTGCAACAATACATAAACTCACAAATTTCGTTGGCAAAGTAAACTACGGTCGTAACACATTCGTGCAATTAAATTTCAAAACGGACCTCAATTGGATGCGTTTACTAACTCCACCGCCACCTTAACTAAACCTCCGATAGGCAGCGAAAGCACTATCAGACTTTCTGTGTACAGGTCTTTGTCGTCTACTTTTTAGGGGAAAACCTTTTAACAAGGATTCGTACACGATACTATATGCTCCGAGAAGTACCGTCTCCGCCTGCTTCTACGATACGGCCTGTGGTGTCGTTCGGAATCATGACTGGAAATCCGTCGTGGCTGTATATGTAGCCCACGCGATTGGAACCATCTTTGGGATGGGCGACGGCCGCAAGGACGGGGGACGTGCGTAGCCGAATTGGACAAAAACAACCAATGTTGTAGTAAAGCCAATCAGTGCCAGTGTAGTTCGCCACACATAGCCATAGGTGGTGAAACACAGTGTTGTAGTATGGTATAGGTCAGGCGATCAGAGACACTGCAGTGTTCTTCTATGCCGGCCTGTTACACGTGAAGAAGGGAGATTTGATTTTAAGGCGGGGGACTACCTATAGCTGAGCTCATTCCCTAGTGGCAATCCACGGAACAGGCCTTTGTACGACCAGTCATTCACATTCAGATTAAATCCGGTCACCCTGATATACTGTTTTCGAAAACCAATCTGCAGTGTACGTGCCGACCCTAAATCTTTTGTGTCCACTGCGGGTATTGTTCAGCTCTGTCACTGGTGCTTTGGTCACAAATGGCCGAAGAGAGTTTACCCAAAGAGCGGGAATAGTGCAAATCTACATAACAAAGAAGTAACTTTAATGAACAATTCTTTCACAGAACGGGAGCATAAAGGTTGTAGCTAAAACATTTTGTTGACATCAATTAGTTACTTTTTGTCATGAATATGTTTGTTAGGACGCTTGTTTTCAAAGAGCGTCAATAAAGTCGGCATAGGTAGCCCCCCGCCTTAATAGTCGACCTTATTTCGTCTAGAGAGCGTTCAATCAGACACCCGTTTTCTGATCTTTTCCTCAGGTCGATGCAATAAATGTCTCTGGAAAGGTGGCTGTATTATGACAACAAGTTTGCGGAACAGGTAAATGAGGCACTCCAATCATAGGCCTACATCTGGAAGAAATAAGCCTGCCAGCATTGGTGGGTCACGTGGTTTTACCATGGATGTTGGTTGAATGGTAGTCAATACAAGCCACGTGAAGCCACGGAGGTAACCAAAGAATGGGGTACAGGTGTGAAGGGAAAGAATGTCCTAGGAAAAACTGTCCGGGGAACAAAAGATCCTATTGTTACATACTAATCTCTGACAATTGGTTTCTATACGCATGCCGCATAGTCACTAGGTTGTCGTTTATGACGTCATGGCGACTTCTTGGCAACCCGCACATGCGCAGTAGCCGTTTTCCTTGTCAACTCGGACGCTGTGTGTTTACATTGGTTTCAACGAAGGATTCCGGCAAACGGCAGCATTTTTGGTGGTTCTCTTCGACATTTCTGCAGGGGAGCCCTTAATTACACTGTGAACGGGTCTGGTACTACTTGAGGAACGGAAAAATCACTGGTTTCTTAAAGGTTGAGCGAAGAATGGGGTGAATTCGCGATCGACCGGCCACGTGCATCGCCATTTTTGTCCATTCGGAGACCCAACCTGGGCGAATTTTTCTGTAAATTGCACCCGATTTTCATGATGGTAACGATTTTCAGGAGCGCCAGGGCCCGGTTGCACAAAACTCACGATACCGCTAACTTGGTGTTAGCGCCAACTAACTTTATGTGACGTAAAAATCCATTGCCTTTTTACGTCATCTAACATACAGTTAGCGCTAACAGCAAGTTAGCGCTGACATGAGTTTTGTGCAACCCAGCCCTGGTGATTACCTCGAGGACTCACACACGTATAAAAACAAAGCCGGGTGAAAAACCAATAGAAAACGGCAAAATTGTGCGACCCACCGGCAATCCTTCGTTGAAAGCCATTTCGACTTCCGGCTTGGATCAAGGAAAACGGCAAACTGCGTATGTGCGAATTGTCCATGGCAATGACCTTATTACGAGGTTTGATCTCATCTATACACAGCAAAAAGTCAATCTCCAGAATTCACAAATTTTCGACCCCATGGCGGCCATGCGGGGTCTTTTTCAAGTGGAACTTTACAATCTGAAACTCTATAAAAGACTGAGCTGAAACCCGAATGTAGAACTAACTAACCTGTGTAAACAGGATGAGTAAGCAATTAAGGAAAGAATAGTGTCCAAGCCCCACGGATGGTTGCTGGACCTAATGAAGAGAGTGGATGTAATTAAGGAGAAACTGATTTAGCTGAAAGAGAAGGGTTTAATAAATATGACATGTGTAATACATAACAAGCACAAAGTGAAAAGATGCACAAAAGTCAACACAAAGTAAGAGAATATAAAGGAAGTCAACTTCCAGATTTGTACAAGAAGGAAAAGCCAGAATGGATAATGCAAATCACTGAGCAATGAGAAGAATAGGGCGAGGAGGAATAGAACAAAGGGGGGGGGGGACAACAGAGGGAGGGCAGTTGATAGCTGTATCAGTTGCTGTTGTTTTAGTTGATAGCCCTCCCACCCCAAGTACATTCATAGTGATCAGCAGAGGGAAGGCGGTTGATCTCTGTATCTGTGCTAATTGGTGGCGTTCAAAGCAGAAAACTTTACAAATTCACCAAAAATCAGGTTTACTCAGATGTTACCCAGAATCTACAAATTCTGAAAGTTTCGTGGCAATACGTGGTCTATTCCTTGAGTTATCGTCCGGAAAAAAAACATTGGCTAGAGAAACAGAGAGAGAGAACTCCAGTAAACACAAGTAAGACCGCCCTCATTGAGATGAGGGCGGTCTTAATGAAAGCATCCGCAGGGTCAATATGGATAGCAATTCAAATAAACATGCAATTCCAGGATGCATACAAAACAGGTACGAAAATAATTACCATGATAAACCACGTGACCCAATAGGGATGTTGCTCCATCTTACATGTCGGTCTGACTTCGTCAAGTGAAATATTTGTCATGTTTTTAATCAGTCCTGTTCACCACGGGACGTCCGATTCTTTTCCTAATTTTCTCCATTCTTTTCAAGTGATGAGCAAGTCCGAAAGTATAAAGGCTGGACAAAATGCAACGTTGACGACATAGCCGGTATGGATTTAAGCTGCATGGTCGACCCCCCAGCCACCCCCTTTTACGTGGCTATTCATACTCAACCTGTATGTGGCAACGGGGTCATTGAGGAGGGAGAGGAGTGCGACTGTGGATCAGAAGAGGTAGGGTGCAATAAACCCCCAGTGTGAACGCAGCTTTAAGTGTGAACACGGCATCAGTGCGTGTCAATTTGGAACTGTTTATTTGCACAGCTAACTGCTGTGTATGCAGTGCGAATACTCTAGTTTCTTGTTTTTAACACACCTTCATTACAAGGTGGTGAGACCGCCTCCATCATAATATGCATTGAGTATGACAAAGGCCTCTTTTGGAGTAAAAGGCCAAGGCAGAGATAGGGCGGGGTAGGATTAAATGTAGTTGACCGCATGTTGTAACTGATCAGACTATGAATGACTTGTGGTTTGGTAGTTGAATGAAATTGACCACGTTGACTACATGGCCCTAAAAGGCCTAGACGTCTCAAGTGGTGCAGACACCGTGCAGCCCAGCGATTGGTCATCCGTGGTGAATGAACTGAAAGACCCTTTGTGTACGTATTGCGGGGGTGGTGCGTTCAGTGCCCGCCTTGAATATCTAAAAGGTGTGTTAAAAACAAGAAACTAGAGTATTTTTCTTGCATGCACGTTCAGCTAATTAATATTCATGCCCACCGATAAGCATGTCCCGATGTATTGTAACGCAATCGCTGCCAGATGTCTCGGTAGCTCAATCAGCTAGAGCGTTCGCCTTAAAGCTGAACTGCATGCATAAAACGAGGGCCTCTCACGTTTAAAAAAAACGCCCGCGCCACAGCGCGGGCAGTACCCGAAATAACCTGGGACATCCGCCATGTTTTANGGGGCTGCGAAACAAAGTGATTTTCAGAAGGCCCTGGCGATGATGAGGAGCAAGATTTTATCAAGTTCGTTGCCTGCCGAGCTCACGCCCTTCGTCAAGCACATTAGCTTGCACCGTCATACAGTATGACAGATTAGGTCCAATTATGACCCTAATTAGGGCTAGGCCTAATTCTGCGTGGTCTGCACAATGAAAAGACCCATAATCTTAAAGACCCTAGGGTTATGATTCGACAATAGGCTACCTGCCCTTTCCGTCAAGTGTAATTACAGAGGTGGTGACAAAATGTTCGAAGAGCACCCTGGTCAAAAACATCTCGCCATGCACAAAGGGCACTTGCCCATTAAAAACGCCGATCTATTGAGCTAAAAATGAAGGTTTGTGTCTTTACCAAAAGGAGAAAATGGATTTGGTAACCCACCCCCCCCTCACGCGAGCAATGAAGCACCAACATGCTGTTTAGAATCACAGCTTTGCATCCATCCCGTCCTTATTTCTAAGCGAAAGTAGGCGGAGTCTGTTATTATACAGTAGGCGGAGTCTGCTGTGCACATAAGAAAATCCGTTCGTACTGCACGCACAGCAGCTGTGCCTCCAAGCGCTATAACCTGCCTTGCATACACAGCTGCTGTGCAAATAAACCCGGCCTTTGTTTTTTATACGTCGAGTCTCGCTTCACGCTGACAACTTGATTCTCTGATTTTTAGGATTGTCCGTATTTCGACCCCTGCTGTCAAGTGACTGGCTGTAAACTCAAACCAAACTTTCAGTGCTCGAAGGGAGCGTGTTGTCAGAATTGTCTCTTTAAACCTCGTGGGATGATATGTCGCAACGTTTCAAGAAAATGTGAGATAGAGGATCGACCGTGTCCAAGTAACTTTATAAATGATTGTGACATTGCGGATGTGTGTACGGGCAGCTCACCCACGGTGAGTATCGGCAATACGCATGGGTGGCCTATCAAACGCTCTACGTTAACTTCTAGCGCCAAGGCCAAGCGCCAACCACAAGGCCATATAAAGGAAATCCTCCATGGCCGGCGGGTTGAGCCGTATATAGTAGGTCCAAGGGGTTCAATGTAGTTACATCGGAAGTTGATGTACGTTCGAGCATGAGTGGCAAAATTGGCCTACAGAATATATCTAATCGTTTTTAGTGTGTTGACCATCGCAAGCAAGACGCGACCCCATGCGACGAAGGCAGGGGATACTGTTACAAAGGCAAATGTAGGAGCCCTCACCTTCTGTGCCGAAGGTGGTTCGGGGAACAGGCAACTATAGCTGACGACAAGTGCTTCCGTTACGCAATGTAAGTTGATTCAAAATATCATATACAGCTTCTGGAGAAGAAAAAGCCAAAGGCTTTATACAGAATGTAACATATTTTACGATACAGCTTTTATGGGCAAACGTTGTAACTTGACATAGAAAGTGCGGCGGTCTGGAAAAGTTTCGTGCGTTCAATGAATTTATGTGCAGCTTTAGTGATCAAAGTGTTTTCTGCAAGAGACATATTGGATGGCCATTTAACAGTAGTTCTGTAGAAAGTGCTAAGTTATTTAAAGGTGCTCTAGTTCGAATTGTAAACCTTATGGTGTGCCACCTATTGTCAACTTCTGGTACTAACCAATCAGATAAAATCGAAAATCTCGCCTTTCAAAACGTTTTGTTTGTTTTTGAGCGTAAAATCATAAATATGTTTCAGTTACAAGAATATTTATCAAGATGGATATAAAAAATAAATAACATTAATGTTTTGGTATACACGGTGCTGCCACCTGTCCGAGGAAATATAACTATTATAATCAACCATGTAAATAAACAAACCGTAATGTTTACAATTCGAACTAGAGCACCTTTAAGCTATGTGCACACAGAGCTTAGTGCTTGCACGATCTTAGCTGCATTTATGAATATGGCCCTTTATGAATTTTTGCATTGGAGAATCGGGAATAGGGGATAGGACCGAAATCCGCCACAGACATAGAGGGTACCTAGATACATCATCACACCTAATTCGAGCAATCCAGGACAAATAGCCACGAAACGTGCCACCCGACGATGAAATTTCGAACTTTGACCTGTGTGACCTTGAAAATTACGTCAAACAAGAGGCCCATGGGCCTTGCGCTCAGCTGACTATGACCTGCCAACTCAAGAGGCTCAAAGAGGGGAAACGAGATACAAGTACGACTAGTACGTGTGCCTTTTTAATGGTTAGCAAGGAAAGCGTTCCCCGTGGAAATCAGTTCATTGGAAAGGGGTTAATATCACTTCGTGAATCGAAAAAGATATCTTATCAGACCACTTGGGTAGGAAATATTACAGCATTCACCTTACAGGAAGTTGTGATTATGGTATGATTGTGACAGTCTCTCATGTGTTGCTTCTTTGGCAAATTACTTTATAACAGCATCAAGTCCTAGGACACTTAATACCAAGATGGATCTTTTCGTGCATTCGTTTCAGACATTCTGTGGACCATGTGCTCACCGGGTTGGACATAATAGTCTAATGACAGAGGGATGAGCAATCTGGGTGAACTCATTCTCGAGAAGGACTTTGATGATTTGGGGGCCACCTGGCGGCCATATTGGATGTCCGATCGGGCTGAAACTTCACATGCACATAAAGGTCATTTGCAGAGAGTCACATAGCACATTAGAGCGCTTTGGGTCAAGTCGTTCCTGAGTTACCACACTTTGATGATTTTCGGGTTATGCCACCTGGCGGCAATATTGGATGCCCGATCAGGCCGAAACTTCTCACTCATGCACATAAATGTCATCTGCAGGGGGCAACATAGCACACTGGAGCACTTTGGGTTAAGTCGTTCCTGAGTTACAGCACTTTGATGATTTTTTGGGTTACGCCACCTGGTGGCCATGTTTGAAGTCAAATCAAGTCGAAATTTGACATGGATGTAAAGGTCATCTCGAGGAAGGTAAATATCAAATATGAGCATTCTGCGTCAAGCCGTTCCCGAGTAATAGCACTTACTTGATTTTCAGGTTACGCCACCTGGCGGCCATGCTGGATGTCTAATTGGGCCGAAACTTGGTGTAGTGGGTCATCTGACCTAGAAGTATACATATACCAAATTTCACATCAATAGTTCCAGCGGTTACGAAACGGACGACGACGACGGACACTGCACCAACGTAATAGCTCACCCCAGTGAGCTAATGAATAGAAATCGCCAGTTTGGGACTAAATTTTGGTGTCCTTAATAGTAGAGGAGTCCTCCTGGCAGAGATGTCCGCAAAGGGAGGTTCCACTGTATTATTGATAGACCAAAGCACTGCACAGGTTACCTGTGTCAACTTACCCTGAGTTTAAATAATCTATTGAAGCGAGTCTTTTAAATATTAGTAGCAGCCGCTGCTCACTGAAAAAGCAGTGACACTGACTGAAAAAGAAAGATACCAAAAATGAATTGTTTTGGTATGCATCATATGCCAGGCACTGGCAATGTGTATAATGAGCATTGCACAAACACAGTGCTCCTTAACTTTCAGAAAGGTTAAAAAAATTGCATTGAAATGAAACCTGTGTCATATTGTAGCCAATAACGTGTAGTTTCCATAACTGAAAGAATTTTAAAATTCTGTTGGGAAAATTTTGAGAAAAGTTAGTTTTTGTATTTGTGTACATTTCCCTGTACATTTGTACATGTGCAATGTACAGGAAAGAATAGAAAACACCTGAAGCTTTGTCTACTGATATCTTAAAGATGACAAAATCAATTGCGATCGGAATGGAATATGTGGTAACCACTACGTAGCCAAGGTGGAAGACAAAATTTGGTTGCGTAATCAGCAATGCTTGTTGAGTAATAGGTGGCATTGCCCTACCCTTTTACCTCAAATGGTAAAAATTGTCCCATTGTTGACATCTACAGTATAAGTTGACTTATCCGGCCACCGCGGCCAACCTGCGAACCACGCAAATTGTTGACTATACACGATCCAGGCCAAGTTATGAAAGGCCTAGTCAGAGCTACATGTTCAATGGAAATCGTCTTACGCCTGGTGAGCACCGTAATGGATATCCCGCGGTGAGGGTCAGTTTCACTTTTGTCAAAATGAATTGACCAATATCAACAGTCATGGTTTGCGATCTTCATTAACCCTCTCCGGTGACTTACTTAAAAGGGAAAGAACTGATTCCAACGAAAACAGTTTTAATAGGGCCGTTTAGACGACAAGCCAAAAAACCACATTCAGATTCGATCCGATCGGATCCGATCGGCCGCATCCGGTCTCATATGCGTTTAGACGGGATTTGAATGAGGTCGTATGTGGTCCAGTGCGGGCCAAAATCCACATTGGACCTTATTGGGTAGCGTTTACACGCAAGAGTTTTGAAACACAATCGGATTCGATCGGATCGCATGTGGATTTTTGCCTGTCGTCTAAACGGCGCTAATGTCTCGTCGGCCAAACTACAAATCAAATTGTTCATCTGATAATCGTGTTGTTGGTCACCCAGTTGTTCGGCCCACCACCCATTGAAAGCACGCTGGCTTTGCATCATCAAGTCCACTCCGGACACTGGGAGCCCTTGTGCACGTCGTTCATGCATCCACTCCGTAACCAAACGGTCAACCTCGGGCCAGAGGGCTGAAATAAAAGGGCAACAAGTTTCCAAAAAGCCATTGATTACAGTTTTCCAAAAAGCCACTGATTACACTGATATCAGTCGGTTGCCAAGGGTTCCAATCAGCCAGGCAAGACTGCTATCATCTTGCGTCGAGGACGGCGTTGATGAGCCACGAACGTGGCTTATCGCAGTCAGAGGGTTAATTGCTGTTTGAAGACCCACCAACGCCTCTGCCTTTGCCGATGCATTCTAGCTTAGCGATTGGTGACCTGACGGTGCGTCTCTTGTATTTCGTCTTCTTCGTTGGGCCACCGTCGCATCGTCCTTCGGGGGATGTTGTGTTCCCTTGCGAATTTGGTGGCTGAAATCCCCTGGGGTTGCCTTAAAATGTCGGCAGTATGAAAGTGAAGTCATCCAAAAGACGGACTTTTTCTGACAAAGAATAAGACCTGTGACGTCGAGGGTTAACACCATCATCATTATCAGCGTTTTCCATTGTGAGCACAGATGAGAGGAGACTAAACGCCAAAATTGCAAGGAGCATTTTTTTCATCTTGACGAACGCGCCAACAGAGAATGTGCCTGTCTAGCTTTGCCAATGTCACGCCTGACTTCTACAGACCAGGGACCTTATTCACAGAGCTCCCGTAACTTTAAGGATACGTAAATCCTTTGTCAGACTGATAGCGAACAATAGGTTGTCCGCAAATGGACAATAGTTTGCGCACTCCCGTAAGTTACGGTGTAAAGGGAAAGAATGTCCCCAGGAAAAACTGTCCCAGGAACAAAAGATCCTATTGTTACATTCTAATCTCCGACAATGAGGTACCCGCGGAACTAACGTCACGACGCGGCGCTGTGATCGACGCGCCCGAAGTTTCTTTTTTCTAACGTTATTTCCATCTATTTCTAGAGTGAAAATAACCCGTTTCTGTAGGTCGCCTGAGAGTAAACTTACATCATCCTGTAGCAGATGAAAATTTCTTTAATCTCCTTGCTTTTTTCCTTAAAATGAGGAGATAGGTTGGCGATAAAAGCAACGTTTTTGTCTCATTATTTCTGTAGAAAAATGTACAGGTCACTTTTTCATGACGCAACGTCAACACCTAAAATGACGTCAATGACGTCGCGACGGGTCAGTCGATCACATCGCCACCGCGTAGCAAAGTTTGTCACGCGGGTATCCCATTGGTTTGTATACGCATGCCGCTTATTCCGTCATTCAACAATAGAAGTGGACACTTTTTACAGGGGGACACTAAAAACCTTTACAACGGCAGCTTCGTGAATAAGGTCCCTGTACGATTTGTAAATGATGTAAATTAAACCTTGGTCTACTGTGGAATCTGCGGTCGGCCGTTGAAAAGAAACTCACAACTGATGTGTAACGCTGACTAGGCCTTTCATAACTTGGCCTGGATCGTGTACAGTCAACAATTTGCGTGGTTCGCAGGTTGGCCGCGGTGGCCGGATAAGTCAACTTATACAGTATTGGGACAAGGACATCTTGAGCATTTTTATGGTTTCGGATCTGAAGATCGGAAATCATATTGTGTTTGGTCGTGGTGTCTGTCTGTGTGTCTGTGTGTGTATGTGGTTGTTTTGGCTACAAATGTAGGACATCTGCCACATTAGACACCAACAGTTTGAGGACTTCAGGTCCTCGCCCACCAATAGACACGGGTCCTCGAACTGCGAACCTTCCAACGTCCTCAAATCATCGCTTGGGATGCTTTGCATCAATTTGAGCAGGGTCCTACTTTTGGATGTTTCAAGTTGGTCTACGGATTCCGGCNCAAAGTGACTGAACGGCAGGCCTTACCGTTTAAGGGGAGCTAAAATGTGCATGCGCCCTTGCAAACAATAGCATTTCTATTGTTTGCGAGGCGCATGCACATTTTAGCTCCCCTTAAACGGAAAGGCCTGGAACGGTGCTGCCATCTGCCAACAGTTCATGGTACTAAAGTTGAAGGTTTGGCAAATCAGTTCTTCCTGGTGGCTTGCAGTAGTTCTTGCGCATTATGCATCTGCAATGGGCTACATTCCTCATGTTCCTCAGTCAGGGGACATTCCTTAAAATAGACTGATATTCACAATGACAGTTCCACAAACATGACAAACATGTCCCATGGCAGTTATAGCAATTTGCGCAATGGTTATGGCAACAATGTCAAAAATTAGAATAAGTTGACGCAATCCTGTAGTGTAACAGGACACCAGTACCTCAACTTACCCCATTATATCTAGCATAATGTATCGCCAGCAGGATTTGAATTTCAACAATGGTCACACTCACAGATCTGAAAAAATATGGAAAAATTATTCACCAATATCAAGTGATGTGCATCATGCCGTCACGGTCATCATCATCATGATATCATCTATCCTTAGGCCTACCGGTACCAGTAGGCCTAGGCCTAGAGGCCTAGCAGTGTAGGGGAGACCGGGGCACATTGAACACACGTTCACATTGAGACACCCTAAATAATTTTTTAACAGATGCAGGATAACTTTTCACACTTTTACTGAAGAGACCTCGGTTGGTAAGCTACCTTGCCAGAATACCACATGTAAATTATGTGGAATCAGATTTGATTGATCACAATTCAAATAATTGAGGCCTAAAAAGTGAGTTTATCATTTTTTTGGTATTCAGATAGCTGTTAAGTATCTAGAGGAGCTGTAGGTCCAAGTGATTAATGTTTAAAAGCAACATGGAACTGTGCTCCTGTGTGGAAACTGTCAGTGATGTGGATTCATGCATGAAGTTAGCAAGGCCAAATTTGTAATAAAATATGTGCCGGGGCAGTTTGAGCCATCTATTCCGGGGCACATTGAACTTGGCAATACACTAGTGGTTAAATTGAAATTGTGTTTAGATCAGTTGCCTATGACCAAAAGACTGTTTATAGGAGGAGCTGATTCCAATTTATTCCACTGTAGTCTATGACAAGCGACTTCGTGGTAGTGGAGGATTTTGATTGGAAGGTAGGAGCATTAAATGTTATTTTCAGTGCTCAGTTGCCATGGTTACTACCAGTTCAAAATCTGGGGCTACTAGGCCTTGTTAAAAATCAACTTCTTCATATTGTTCATTCAGTAAACTATTTTATGGTTTTAAATAAGTTTTCGAGCCTAGTTATTTTATTTCATTGAGTGGCTCAATGTGCCTCACTGCATGGTTCAAACTACCCCGGTAACGGGGCAGGTTGAGCCAGAAAAAATCTTTTTTTCACTTGCCCGTTTCATTGCTTTATTATTATTAAAGCCCAAAACATTCAATGGCAATAGTTAGCCAACAAACCAAACTGGATGATGGATGTGTTAGGATGGCTCAATCAACACAAGCAAAACGTCCAGGGGCCAAAATTTAACAAGTCGCCCATGGGCGATGCGCTCAGCTGACAATATTGATTTTTAGGTGTAATTTAGTTAAATTGTAGGCACATGCTCTAGCCTGAAAACTGTCCCCGAACTTTAAATTCAAAGTCATGAATTTGATGACTTTAAGGCACATAAGTAAAATAGCAGTGTTTCCAATGATACTGCAACCCTACCTGCAGTAGAAGATGATATGAATATCAACACTGGATGCCCCCATTGGTTAGTGAGACCACATCACTAATTCATGGTGGCAAGGCCATTATCAATCAATGCATGCTCACAGAGACTGTTCAAATATAACTATTTGAATGACCTAAATTACCAATTAGGCATTGAGACTGTTGCCACACATAAAAGAATGAGTTGAAGTAGGCCTATGTTACCTTACCTGATGAAAGATTAGTCAGGCTATAACAGCATGTTGAAATTCTCAAGTGATGAAAAGCATGGTGGCCATGTTTGTCAGCTAAGGTTCAACATTGTATCAGTGTTACCACTTGCTACACTGTTAGAAATAACAGAAGATTTTACAGAAAATCTGTGCAGCAGAGTCCCCAGGACGGTTCTGTAAAATTACAGACCAGGGACCTTATTCACGAAGCTTCCGCAAATTTCTGAGTTACGGTACCGCAAATACGGCCTTACGGAAGGGTTGCGGAACCGTAAAATTTGGGTTAAGGGTATTCACAAAACCTTCCGCAATTTGCGGATCCGTAATTTTGCGCAAGACCGCAATTCATCCAATGCTTTTAAGTGAAAGACAATTAGTGTTTTCATCCCGTTCAGCAATAGGCCTAGAGCTATTACGTAACAGATGGGCTGTAAAGGGACAGACACTTTACCATCACATGACCGTCACCGATTCCTTTTTTTCTACTGGAGGAAGATGACGATAGAAATTCCCGAAATTTCGTTCGTTTTTATTCTCGTTATGTTGTAATTGTCAAATTTGGAGGGACCTAAGGGACTGTCTCAAAAATACCTTGAAGCCAAGGAAGCGTAATTTCACTTCTGTCTTGACCCCCTCCCCCATGAGAAGTGAAACTTCGGCATTATTGGCATCACTCATGCGTGGTATCACAGAAGTCTTATTAAAGATGTTGGGAACATATGCTATGACTCATGTGAGCCATATAGAGATCGGCTTGGCTTCAGTAGCATTTATAGCCTACAAGATCTTGGTCTCAGTTAGGGAACCCATTTCATCACTTGTGCCTACGTGAAAGCTAGCATATGAGTGGTTCCCTCCACCAGACCCCCCCCCCCCTTCGTGTATAGAAACAGGAAAGCTTTAAAATGGCGTTGGTTTCACTTCAAAAAAATATGCGATTGAAAATCACACTTTTTTATAGAAATTTCGGACTTTTGTCAAAAATACAACTCATGCAAGTTCATGATATTTTGGTCTCAAAATGTGTCTTGATGCCCTAAATAACTGCCGTGAAAAGCAAAGGTTGATCTGCTGAAGATTTTGGGAAATATTTACGTTTATTTGCTGTGCATTTACTTTTGATTAAGGGTGTACATGTAGACTAAGATATCCAACCTATATCTAGCGCCCGCTCACGCCACCATCACCTATGTTTCTAATCACCCTGACATTAACAGAATGGCCCGTTCCGCCATGACGGTCTTCATCAAAAGGGATTGAACTAGCAAAGATCAAAAATTTACTCCGAAGGTTTGAATCAGCATTTATAAAAAGCTGCGAACATCAAATCGATATGGCACCGTGCCATGTTTAAGTCGCCTTATTTGTGCGATTTTTGATATGTTGTTGTCCAATGTCAAAACTAAAGAAACCGTCAAAAAATCTTTTGTTGCAATTTGTTCCAGATTGGGCAGTTCTTTTTTCATATATTGATCCGACTACAACTCGGGTATGCTTATTGAAACTAGGGCTGCCCACACCATGCATTAGCTCAGCAAACAATCGCACCACGGACACTTAGGGCCGTATTCATAAAGGGTGTTTAAGACTTAGACGCGTGTAACTTCGTCAAATGCATGGTGGAAGTGTCTACATTTAGTGAAGTTACACGCGTCTAAGTCTTAAACACCCTTTATGAATACGGCCCTTAGATTTTTTCCACCCCTCTGGAAAATCTGAAGCCACCTTCAGTGTATAATCTTTATCGTCGGCATAAAAATAATTGTCTCACAGAGAATATACAAGTACTTCCTTATTCTTCTCTCTTCTGTTTTCGAAATCCGGAAGTGGACTGGTAAGGTTCTTACTTGCACTCTCATTAATATCGTGTTCTTCTGCTCTGTCAGGAAACAACATCAGGAATAGCATTTTAGCACACCAGGTGCCATATTCATGGAGACTTCGCAACTCTGCGTGCAGATAAATCTATTGTAAGGCACTCAGTGAACATTAGGGCATGTGCAGCCAAACAACAGACTTGCGTGCACGCAAAGTTGCGAAGGTTTCGAGAATATGACACCTGGGGCCATATTCACGAAGCCTTCGCAACTTTACCGGTACGCAAGTCTATTGTTTGGCTGCACATGCTCTATTGTTCACTGACTGCCTTACAATAGATTTGCGTGCACGCAAAGTTGCGAAGGCTTCATAGTAGAGTCATTTTTTGGGAATCCGTGACCATTCTTCCCCTACATTTTTTTCTCGATTGATTTGACATTCTGAACCATTTAGAAGAAAAATTACCTCCTATTACCTCCTATGTACCTCTCAAAAATGACGGCTAACTTTTCTACAGCCCAATATTCAAAATGGCCGCCGCCGCCCTCTCGAAAAACAAAAAATAACAGATTGTTAGCCACTGACGAGCTAGAAGGTGCCATTTCTCACTAATTCTGGCACTATATATCCATTGGAACAATTACTGTACAGTTTTGAGACCATCCCTGCCTCTAAATCCAAGATGGCGGCCGTCCGCCATCTTGAAAACAATGAAATTTATTTCTCTGGCACCCGATGAGGTAGAAAGACAAATGAGGTGTCATTTTTCACTAATTCTGGCATAACAAACACTCTGGAAAGGTTATTAAAGAGTTTTGGAACTTTCCTAGCATGTAATTCCAAGATGGCCGCTGTCCGCCATTTTGAAAAAACAACAACATGAAATATGTCCGGCACTAGATGAGCTAGAAGGACAAACAAGTTGTCATTTTCTACTGATTCTGGCAATATAAATCCACTGAGGCCATTCTTGTAGAGTTTTGAGACCATCCCAGCCTCTAAATCCAAGATGGCCGCTGTCCGCCATCTTGAAAAACATGAAATTTAACATCTCTGGCCAGCGATGAGCTAGAAAGACACACGAGGTGTCATTTTTCACTAATTATGGCATAACAAACACTCTGGAAATGTTATTATAGAGTTTTGGATGCTCCCCAGTATCTTATTCCAACCAAGATGGCCACCTAGGTAAGGTGGCCACAGTGCGCCACTTTGAAATACATGTATAAGCATGACCTCCAATACTACCTGAGGAGCCAGAAAGACAACGAATACGTGGCATCTTTTCCCAAGAACTCGCTTGTCAAAGATGAAATCCGCTCGAATGTTTTTTGTGCCCCTATGCTTTACTTCAACCTTTCAATAAAGTCTGGTGCTTCACTATCACTACATGGGTCGCTATCACTGTATGATTCACTGTACGAACTAAGCTGTCAGAATCACTGTCCTCGCTGTCACTGCTCTCATCACTGTTCATCTCTGCCTGTGGCTTTAGAGGTAGCGGCATGGGCGGAAAAATTTGAACAACCAATAGGTCTTGTTTAGAGTCATTCAACTCTTTTCTGCGATCCTCCTGCACGTTAACGCAGGAATGTCGACTGCGTGTGATTATCCTGTGGGTAAACGCTGCCAATTAAGCAGGGTAGTCTGTAGTTTTCAGAAAGCTGGAAACCTGGAAAGTATGTTGGAAAGCTGGAAAGTGTGGGAATCCCAAAGGTTCAGTATAAAATCTAGAATATTCCGATGGAACGATCCTGGTGGTGTTCGAAGTTTGTTGTTGTCATGTCTCCTAAACGACACGAACACGAGCTTTGATTGAGAAAAATGAAAAAAAATATTTAAAACATGTCGAAGTTTGTATGGATGTTCCTCCATGGAAGTACGTGTAAATTGTACATGCACTCATTTTAGGCCCCCTTTAGGACCACAAATCGGCTTCGAGTCGACTCCTGCCGTCTAGCGTAAACTAAGATAGTAGCCTTGGTTTCATCTGAAAGGCGAACCAACAAAATTGTAGGTGGACCGCAGGAAGACACTTTCGCGTATTGTTAATGACTAAACTATGAGTTTGTTCAGATCATACTGCTGTGATGTAAGAATGTGGGACATTCCATTTTATGGGGTAAGCTTTTTCCTGCAATTTAGCACTTTCTGGTACTTTCCAACTTTCCAGGTTTCCAGCTTTCCGGAAACTACAGACTACCATTAAGCAGCGTACAACAAGGTAGCAAAACAACGGTTTTCTAGGCCCTTAACCTGAATAACTATGAATTTACACGCGTGTTGACCTAATCGCGCTTCCTAAATACGGCCCGTGTTCTACATGTAACTGGGTGTGACCACAACTGTGGCTTCGAAAGAGCAAGCAGGAAGCTCATTGTAGATCGACTGGTGAAGTCTAATGAGGCACGCAAACTGCTATCAGCATGTGGTACGCAGCTCCCTGTCACACAGGAAGTCATCAATGATTTGGAGAAGTTTGCCATTCGCTTTGTCTTTGGTGATACCAAAAGTACGACACCCGGAGAGGCGAGGGCTGCAAAGTGGAGAGCCCAGAAGAAGAAGAGCACTATCCGACTTTTGCCTGACTCAGACAGTCTCCATCAGCACCTGTATCTTGGAAACTATCTTGCATATTTGCTCAAGCATTACCAGTCCAAAGTCACCCCTCACCGATCGGCCATGGATGGCATCTTGAAATGGACTATCTCTGCCTGTCCGTTCAACACAGCGCATACTTCCCCCGTCCATGCCGCTACCAAAGCCACAGGCAGAGATGAACAGTGATGAGAGCAGTGACAGCGAGGACAGTGATTCTGACAGCTGTAGGTCGTACAGTGAATCATACAGTGATAGCGACTCATGTAGTGATAGTGAAGCACCAGACTTTATTGAAAGGTTGAAGTAAAGCATAGGGGCACAAAAAACATTCGAGCGGATTTCATCTTTCACAAGCGAGTTCTTGTTAAAAGGTGCCACGTATTCGTTGTCTTTCCGGCTCCTCAGGTGCAGAAGTATTGAAGGTCATGTTTATACATGTACACCCTTAATCAAAAGTAAATGCACAGCTAATAAACTTAAATATTTCCCAAAATCTTCAGCGGATCAACCTTTGCTTTGTACGGCAATTACTTAGGGCATCAAGACACATTTTGAGACCAAAAATATCATGAACTTGCATGAGTTGTATTTTTGACAAAAGTTTGAAATTTCCATAAAAAAGTGTGATTTTCAATCGCATATTTTTTAGAAGAGAAACCAACGTCACTTTAAAGCCTGTTTGTTTCCCAGCAAAATTATTTTTTCAGGTTTAAAAAACTCCGTGGTGAACAGAAGTTACAGAGCATTTTCCAAAATGAATTTCGTCCGATTTTCCAGTCAAGTCAGGGCTATTCCTTCCGTCTCATTTAGATCTACCCAGCCTGCTGAATATTGTGAATAGGCCTATTCATGGCCCAGTCATTCGGCGGTTTTACCGCCAGTATACAATGTAGAGGTGATTCTTTCAACTCAGGCATGCATCGGCTTTCTAAAGGCGACAGTTTTCTATCGAACGTATGACAGCAGTTATTGCTGTCTGACTGCAATAATTGACTTTCTGACAGCAAACTTCCGATAGAAAACTGTCACGTGGAGTGGCGCCTTAAAGTTGTTTATTGACAGTCACAAATCACTGTGTCTAGTTAGGGTATTCGAAAAACCTGGACGATGGACGGTGGATGATGGACGATGGACGGCTCCTTTCAGCATCATCGATCTCCACCGCCTGGATGATAATTCGCATTTCCGACATACCTGCCACAATCATGCACGTAATAGTCCGGCCGCCAAGCCCCGAAAATGCGATTTCTTGAATCGACCAAGAGGTGTAGTGAGGTTGATATTCAGCGTAAATCATCAAATGAAGGATAGCCTCCAACTAGGCCTATAGCTCCTAAGTGCTTGAGAATTTACTATGGATCCCTTTTGAAAAGTTGTAGGGATTGGTCTCATCTCCCTATTCCCAAATTATAGTGGGTATAGCATTAATTTTCAGCCCTTTCCAGCAATAATCCCACTGTATGGCTGTTTGCCCAAGGCGTCAAACGTGCCATACAGAGACAATTCGTGAAAATGACGAAATCTATCGGCGGTTTTACCGCCAGTATACAATGTAGAGGTGATTCTTTCAACTCAGGCATGCATCGGCTTTCTAAAGGCGACAGTTTTCTATCGAACGTATGACAGCAGTTATTGCTGTCTGACTGCAATAATTGACTTTCTGACAGCAAACTTCCGATAGAAAACTGTCACGTGGAGTGGCGCCTTGAAGTTGTTTATTGACAGTCACAAATGATCTGATCGGCGACAATGATTTGTTGGCCTAAAATGAACATTAAGATTCTTTTCTCCTCAATATAATACTAGTTATAATGAAAGTTCTTATATGGCACAACTAATCTATGTATTGCAGCTGCGCCATACAAATAAAATTAACTGCAGTGACCTAGTTATTAGAATTTATTAAGTTACGGTATCTTAGCAATAATGACTTTGCTAGTATAACTAGTACTGGAAGAGGCCTAGTCGAAGAGATGATAATGGATGCTTTTTGGAGTCGGGATGGCCTGGTTCCCTAGCCACCGTCGAGATGGCGCTGCGTAGACGGAGGCCAGGCAGTAGCCGTTGAACATGATTGAAAAGTGACTTCATTACACCGGGGATAAGCCAGCCTACCGATTCTGTGTACTCGATTCGACCAAGTAAAAAATACTTGAAACTCATAAATGTTCATTCTTTTTACTAGTGTTGTATGTAACAAGTACGAATAAGCTAAATCCACATTTTTCATCTATCATTATTCCCAAATTCGCCCGTTTCATTTGTCAGATTAATTGACGCTATGAATCCCGAGGCCATACCCTTTACCAGGAATTCCTGGTAAAACTCGCGGCTACTGCCTGGCCACCGTCTACGCACCGTCTCCGCAGCGCCATCTAGACGGTGGCCAAGGGAACCAGGCTAGAATCGGGAAATTAAGAAACGGATGAAGGGGCACATTAAGTTTAAATCACTAAGTCGTCAGGGAGGTGGTTTCTATCACCAGATCCATATATCATGATACCCAACGTCCCTGGTAAGAACGCTGGAAATCAAATTATAATGGCAAACCTATCATCCCCGGTTTTCTAACCTTTTGCCGAGTTTCGACAGACAGTTTAAACATGTTAAAGAGGAAGTGGTTTCCTGGGAATGTTGGCCTTGGTTATACGGTAGTTTGCTATTGATAGGTTACATCTGAATGGTCAGCGTTACAACAGCCAAATTACTAGTATCCCTATCCCCTCGCGAACAGCTACAGTAAAACCGGACTCAGTTTCCTTGGGACTGATAATACATGTACTGTCACAACACAGCCTGCATTATGTCGGGTGTGCCAAAAAATGACACCCCTAAGGAGTTTTCAATCAATTCATCACTATGCAAGATGGACACTTGATATTTTAGACGTGCAATAATAATGGACACTGCTCATCAAAAATTTTCACTCGAAATTTTAATTCTTTCGTTTTGTCAAAACAATTCTCTATTTAGGACTGAAATATTTACAACAGATGATAATATTCATATTATTGCATGTCTAAAATATCAAGAGACCAGCTTACAAACTGTTGAATGTACTAAAAATCACTTTAGTTTCATCACTTCAGTTTTTTGGCCTACCCAATATGTAGGCTACAGATATTTAAACATTAGTTCACAAAAAACCATCGTCACCATACAGTCGCATTGTCATTTCCAGAGTTAAGACACAAAAAAGTACATATATTGTTTAAATAATAATCAATGAAAACACTTCAACCTTAACACAAAGAAAAAGAACTGATTTATTACTACAAACCAAATGAGGTCCCAGCATTATTGACATGTTGAAGACAGAAGATGTATCTTCCCCAGGATGTGGTGGATATTGCCATCTCTGTCTTCAAATACCAACAAAGGGAATCATAGTGGATGTTTTAATGAACTTCATCATCGAGGTTAACACCAACGACCCGACATGGTTTGAAATGAACCATTGCGTCTTACTCTTACTCATGCCGAATCGGTAGATGTCGTCCTGGGTAACCCTAAAGTTTACCCAGGACCAACCTGGGTAACCCTAAAAGCTACCCAGGACGATCCTGGGAAACCTTAGGGCACTAAAGTTTAGGGTGTGTATAAACCGAAGATCGAAGATCGAAGATTGAAGATAGGTAAAAAATGAAGATTCATGCAGGTAAAAAACGAAGATTGAAGATAGGTATAAAACGAAGATTCATGCAGGTAAAAAACGAAGATTTCTCAATTACTATATAAGGGGTTAATATTCTGGAACCAAATTTTGCACACCTCATCCATGTCCCAAAAGGAATATTTCATGACGTTTTCAACCCAATCCATCAAGGGAAAATGTGCTTTTAACTTTTACTACACTTATAGCATTGCGAGGTATAAAACGAAGATTCATGAAGGTAAAAAACGAAGATTCCTCAATTACTACATAAGGGGTTAATATTCTGGAACCAAATTTTGCACACCTCATCCACGTCCCAAAAGGAATATTTCATGACGTTTTCAACCCAATCCATCAAGGGACAACGCGCTTTTACCTTTTACTATACATGTACTTATAGCATTGCGAGGTATAAAACGAAGATTCATGCAGGTAAAAAACGAAGATTTCTCAATTACTACATAAGGGGTTAATATTCTGGAACCAAATTTTGCCTACCTCATCCACGTCCCAAAAGGAATATTTCATGACGTTTTCTAACCTGGTTCCCTGGTCTCCTACCGACGGTAGGAGCCCAGGCATCCGCAACCGTCTATAAATAGCAGTGACGTCATCACTGGGAAAGCCGTGTCCAAAAGCGAAGTGCAAAGCAGATGTATATGTGTGTATTACCTGTCAGAAAGACTTCTCTGCTGCACGTTGTCAACAATGTCTGTAGAAAATGTACTCACAATCGATAACTCAAATGTATCGTCGATATACTTGTAGTTTTCCATGATTTTAATGTCTGAACTGGCCCAAAGCGAAGACGCCATCTTTAAATTTGAAATTTGACTCTGTATGCGATTCATTCCGGCACTCGATTCAATCCCAAATTAGTCAGCGATTAATCGTTAATTATAAATTTCAATTTCCACTTTATTAGAAATGTTACGACTATTCTAAAACGTGCTTAATGATAACAAAATTTTTATATCCCAATCAACCTGATTTACACGACGTTTAATCGACGCTCAGAATCAACGGCTTCCCACTAGCCGGAATTCCGGCTATTTTTCTGAGTTGCGGATACCTGGGCTTCGACACGAATCGTCAGCCAGCGCCACCGTCGGACGCCCAGGGAACCAGGTTAGACGTTTTCAACCCAATCCATCAAGGGACGTGCTTTTGGAGATGCTGAGGGGAGCTTTCTAGTATGGAGATTGTGAATCGTTGCGGATACAGAACTTTTTCAGTGTTATACATACCGGTATTCTTTGTGTAGCTCTAGCCATAGATCAGAAGCATGCTTGTCCTGTAGGCCTATTTAGCTGTAGGGTACCATCGCTGTGTATGTGTTGCAAGCTTTGTAGCAATTAGACTCAGTTGTAAAATACCATTTCTTGCCTTGTGTGCTTCTGCTTGCTTTGCATTGTTTTTAATCACTGTTATACCCCCCCCCCCACACACCACCACCACCATCACACTGAGATAGTTCTCAGTACGTTCTTGAAAATGTTGCCGAACGCGCTCAAACTGTGTGCCAACGGAGTGGACGTAGTGGCAACTTTTTACAGTCTTCTTAGGAACTTCATGGACGGGCTTGGACGCGCCAATTCGACAGCATTACGTCCTTAGCCAGTTGTTATTCCGTGTAACGCAGTTCAAAACAAAATAAAATGTTCTGAAGGAGTTGTCAAAACGTTTCTACACGGTTCTAAAACACGGCCGGATCCGGGGGAAGCCTATTTTTGGCAGAGCAGTGAATTTTTTGCAAGAAAAATTTAATCACATAAAAATTCGAGTATTTTGGGTTTTTATAGCAGTCGGGCCAGGACGCGATTGGAATTACACTCCGCGCAACTATGGCGAGATGAGAACTGTCTGGGAACCAGGTTGTCTTCGTTTTTTACCTGCATGACTCTTCGTTTTATACCTCGCAATGCTATAAGTATAGTAAAAGGCAAAAGCACGTTGTCCCTTGATAGATTGGGTTGAAAACGTCATGAAATATTCCTTTTGGGACGTGGACGAGGTGTGCAAAATTTGGTTCCAGAATATTAACCCCTTATGTAGTAATTGAGGAATCTTCGTTTTTTACCTGCATGAATCTTCGTTTTAAACCTTTGCAATGCTATAAGAATATGAAATAGAAATCGGGTTTCTAAGGTGAAAGACATTGCTTCCTACCAGAATCGAACCCACGGACCCTCGCATAAGGCATCAATCGCCGCAATGCTATAAGTGTAGTAAAAGTTAAAAGCAAGTTGTCCCTTGATGGATTGGGTTGAAAACGTCATGTATTCCTTTTGGGACGTGGACGAGGTGTGCAAAATTTGGTTCCAGAATATTAACCCCTTATGTAGTAATTGAGGAATCTTCGTTTTTTACCTGCATGAATCTTCGTTTTATACCTCGCAATGCTATAAGTATAGTAAAATGTAAAAGCAAGTTGTCCCTTGATGGATTGGGTTGAAAACGTCACGAAATATTCCTTTTGGGTCGTGGATGAGATGTGCAAAATTTGGTTCCAGAATATTAACCCCTTATGTAGTAATTGAGAAATCTTCGTTTTTTACCTTCATGAATCTTCGTTTTATACCTATCTTCAATCTTCGTTTTTTACCTGCATGGATCTTCATTTTTTACCTATCTTATTAGGCTTAAACTAGGTTTAAGTATGGTTTAAAAAATTAATCCGCCTGCACCAACAAGGATTAACTTTTATCCGGTGTTTAAACCACAGATTATTCTAAACCAGCAAAGGGGTAGGTTTAACATTTTTGAAGAAGTGACTGAAGTGACAAGATGGACTGGATCAACGCGATGACAATTTTCAACGGCCAGAACAGCTGATTTGAGATAGGAGCAATCGGAGGTTTGAAGTGAGGTTTCGCAAATTCCACGAAACACGAAGTACGAAATATGAAATTGGAATTAATTTCCATGACGTAATGTTTTAGTTTTTTGTAGATAACTGGTACCACAAAAATTGCCAGATGTAAGAGCGTCATTTAGCATACATGTATATGATTTTGGACCGATAGAGTTACATGTATGGTGTATACATGTATTAAACTTTGAAATTTGTGACCCGTTCTGGTAGAACCGGGCATATGTCGCTCTGAGCTTGGCATGTTGAGACCAAATGTTTGTCTGTCTATTGTGAAATCTGAAACAATCTATTATTTCCATTCTCTCCTGGTGTCATCTTTGTTCGTTGAGGCTCACCTTCTGAGCGACATTTGCCCGGTTCTACCAGAACGGGTCACATTTATGTTTCGTTTCAACTTCGGAGATACGAAGTGATGCACCAGGGACATTTGTGGTACCAACCATTCCCAGAAATACATTACGTCATGGAAGTGAAGTTGAATTTCGTATATCGCAATTTGTGTTTCACATCTGCGAAGCTTCACT
>NMRB01002205.1:15308-40906 GCA_002633025.1 Notospermus geniculatus | reverse complement strand
CGAGTGACGCTGCAGCGTCATGCTCGACGTCGTGGTGACGCTGCGTTCTTAGGCCCGACGTCATGGGTTGTTGACGTCATGGGCAAAGGTAAAATGCGTTAGGACAACAGACTTCATCTAATTAAACAGTTCATTGTTGGCGGATGACCCCCAAAATCAATAGGTTTCCGTGTAACATGCATATCCACAACTCCTGAAAGTTTCATCGGGATACGTGGCGTATTTTGTGAGTTATCCTGCCGAAACCAAAGATTGGACGGAGAGAGAGAGAGAGAGATCGAGAGAAATCCAGTGAAACCAATGAAGACCGCCACCTTGTGAGGTGGTGGCGGTCTTAATTAGTTTTCTCCTGAAATTCTGAGCAGATTTGCACTTTAGAACTGTTTGACCTTGACCTCTGACATTCAAGGTCATTGCGTAATATGAAAGCTCATCCTAGATAACGTAGGTGTAGATGAAGGTTTTAGGCTTCCACCATCACCAGGTTCTGTCTCATGTGTTCGATATGTTTAATATGATCCAATTCCAACCATTTCCGCGGATTACTATCAAAAAATGTACAATATTAATTATTTCCACTCCAATATTCAAACTTGAACCTTCCGACTTCAAGCTTGAATCCGGAGTTCAATCTTCAAGCTTGAACCAGGGACTTCAATCTTCAAGCTTGAACCCTCAGGCTTCAATCTTCAAGCTTGAACCCCAGACTTCAATCTTCAAGCTTGAACCCCCGACTTCAATCTTCAAGCTTGAACCAGGGACTTCAATCTTCAAGCTCGAACCCCCCGACTTCAATCTTCAAGCTTGAACCCTCAGACTTCAATATTGAAGTCCGGGGGTTCAAGATTGAAGTCAGAGTTCTATGGAATGTTATTGTTCGAGGGACACTTTCTCTGCCCACCCTGTAGTACGATATTCTCCAACAAAATGTCTCCATACTGCAGCCTTACACTATGAATGCCCTTACCGCCAATTTACCCCACGCTTGGAGAATGATTTTCGTCACCACGCCTTCGGCATAATGGTAATAAGGTCTGTTAGTCTATTGGCCAAGATCTAATTCATGCATGGCGCTACTCAATCAGTTCGATAGGGGTGCAAGGGAGATTACTCCAACGTAACATGTTTTATGACCATTCTCAGCGTATGTAGATGGTATTCATGTGTTTGCTGCATATTCATCAAAACGGCTGTGAGAAGAGTAGACGGCCAATGACACAGCCTGAAAAAGACGCCATCAGAAATGCCTGGCACATTCACCGGGATAATTACCATCGGGCATACCCGAGAAGACCTGCCTGCCCAGATATTGCGAGATACTTATGATGGCCGCACGGATGAAGCAGCTAGTTCGTCGCAGAATAAGTGATTTTGTGCGGAGGGAATTAATTGATTAAAATTTGAAACATTCTTAATATTGAAACTTTTGTTGCAAGAGTATCGATTTTTGCCAAGCTACATGTATGCCGATCCAAAACAAACATCATTTCTCAATTTGTCACACGGGGGCGCGTACCCCACTGATTCGTATTCGGGTGTCAGCACTGTGCCTGCCCCAAGACACCATTTGTCTGTCCATCGTTGCGAATGCCATCACGACCGACCTAGCCCGAACAAATACGACCAAAACATTCCCATCGTATTTCATCGACAAAACACATTTATCTTTATTCAACCAGATATGAACTCTCAGGCAGAAAATCATAGTCATTCTGTGTTCTGGAAAAAAGTGTGACACGTAGGCAGTCCGGTCAATAAATCTGAGAACTTTGTCAAAAATGTTTGATGTGACGTACTCCATCTTTCCATTGACCCTGTTGACGAGGATAGGACAGGCATACGCTACAGGTCGTTTAACAATCTGAGGAGGTCGCCACCATCGTTCCTCGGCAAAGATCTCGGAAAAGGGCTGGAATCTAACACAAGATTCTTGTGCTCTGAAGGGGTTATTGTCGTCCTGGGTATGGACAAAGTATACCCAGGTTCAGTGTAGTCCAGACAATTTATACCCTGGGTATAGTTTGTCTGGACAAACTGTACCCAGGGTATAGTTTGTCTTGACAAAGTGTACCCAGCTTCTCATATGTAAACCTGAAGACGAGATTGGTAGGCCTATCGCAAAGTTACATGGCAACTAGGCCTTGCGGCATAAGTTGGGTCGACCAGGGCAACCTCAAGCAATATTTACCCTCAGTCCCTATGTAGGCCTACAGAGATTTTATATTTGTTTCAAAAGGCGAGAGATTAAGAAAAATGTCTTGATTTGATTAAGAGACACAAGGGTGGAATATGTTTTCAAAGGGTTACTTATTAAACCCAGAATGAAATGGCCGAAATGATCGAAATAGGACTCAAGAATTGGAAAAAAGTGACTTGAGTGAATTTTTTATATATATTATTATTTTGCTTATTTTCATATTATACCTTTACTAAAGGCCGATTGGGGATTTGGCCTAGTGGTTTAAGGCGTGCTGCCCCTTAGTGCTGGCGATTGATGCCTCATGCGAGGGTCCGTGGGTTCGAATCTGGAAGAAAGACGCGATGACTTGTACCTCAGAAACCCGTTTCTATTTTCATATTTACTAAAAGCCGAAGTGAAATGGCTGAAATGGCCGAACTGATCGAATCGGCCGAAATGATCGAATGGTCGAAGTAGGATTGAAGAATTTGAAAAAAGCAAATTAACAATATAAAAAATCACTTATTTTCATACTTTACCTTTACTAAAACCCGGAATGAAATGGCCGAAATGGTCGAAATGAAGGCGATGTAACCAGCATTCAGAGACATGGATACCAATCTCGTCATCAGGTATACATATGGGAAGCTGGGTACACTTTGTCAAGACAAACTACTACGTATACCCTGGGTACAGTTTGTCCAGACAAACTATACCGGTACCCAGGGTATAGTTTGTCTGGACGACATTGAACGTGGGTATACGTTGTCTATACCCAGGACGAAAATAACCCCTTCAGCGGAATTAACACAGGTGGTCACGTCACACGCCCGAGTTGCCTATCCCGTCAGTATATACAGGTC
Organism: Notospermus geniculatus; assembly: GCA_002633025.1. Classification (NCBI taxonomy): domain Eukaryota; kingdom Metazoa; phylum Nemertea; class Pilidiophora; order Heteronemertea; family Lineidae; genus Notospermus; species Notospermus geniculatus. Next base: position 37,864 of record NMRB01002205.1, on the reverse strand, counting down.
CGTGATGATATGGACCAAGATAGCTGCAGTTACTTCCCGAGATTTCGCCAGGTCACCTCTGTTAAGTCCACAGCACCTTTTAAACGACCAATCTCGTACCCGGTGTTCAATGCCACATTAAACTCTGGAAAGGGCTAGACCGGTACTACTTTTGCACAATGCAAATGCATTGGTGACGGCGGATGAATTTCTGACCGTTGCACAACCAATATTGCGTAGGGATTCGAAAGAGTTCGTACTTTATTCCGCAGTAAAACATTTATTCGCCAACGGAATGTTAAAATAGTAGTATTTTACTAATACTGGAACAAATTATAATATTCGTATGATTACTTTATCAAATAATTTGTAAAACCGATGAGCACAAGAATCTTGTGTTAGATTCCAGCCCTTTTCCGAGATCTTTGCCGAGGAACGATGGTGGCGACCTCCTCAGATTGTTAAACGACCTGTAGCGTATGCCTGTCCTATCCTCGTCAACAGGGTCAATGGAAAGATGGAGAACGTCACATCAAACATTTTTGACAAAGTTCTCAGATNAGGACATTTATAGCGGATTGTTTCAGAGGTTCTATGTTCATCGGACTGGCAGAGACATTTACGGTGATTTAATGAGAAACAACTGTGTTTTATTGGATCGTCACTGGTAATTAGCCCAGATGAGTTGAATACATGATGTTTGTTGAGATCAGGTGAGCCCCGATCCCTGCTGCATCGTCACCAAATTCTTGTGTGGCTTCTTCGTCTGCAAGAATTTCAACGTGATCGTGTCGGCTCGAGCCGTCATGAATGAAATGTGCAGTCACAGTTCCAGGCATTGTACTCTCTGCACCGCACTGTTCCAACAATAGCTGGAATGTTCCGGAATGTTCAAGCACAGTGCTGGCTTTGGTCATCCAACCAAGATATTCAATAGCTTTTTATAGATTGAACACCCAAGCCTAAACTATTAGTTCAGTTGGCCTGAGAAGGCGAGTGAATTCATACAAGGCCTGGTGATTCTAGGCGGAATTAACGTCTGTAATTGAGATGTGGTAATGAGGGTTATGTCATACCTTGTGGTTATGTTTATTTGTGCAATAGACCTGTAATCTATACCCTGGCACAGTAGGAACATTGAACTGTCCCGTTCAGGGGACAACTCTATTAGGACATTTCTGGGATTTTAAGACTGCCAGTACCTTTAGCGGTTATCTTGAAAAATTCATGATATTTGACTCCATTCTTACCGACAAAGATATCACAAGAAAAAAGATGTGTAAGTAAGCCATGAGGGGTGAGAAACAGTGTAACTGTAGCCAGTTATTTCTTGGTGATTTGAACTGTTCACCTTAAGGTGAAGGGATACCTAAGCACAAAAAATAATGCAAGGTCAAAACTGAAAAATCCGCCGATATCTTTTCTGTTTATTACTTAAGTATAAACCCTGCTCCGTACATTCTGGTATAAAATTTGGATTTGGATTAGCAGTAATGTTATTACATAACTTTTAATTAGACCCGAAAATTTCATCTTCGGGGCGAAATTCTGAATCTTGGCTACCGACAGCGCTGTTCCGGATAATACCATTACATAAAGACAAGCAGTCTTCAGGTGCCTAAAAAGTTTTCTCAAAGGAAAAAAAAAATCAGTTACCCGTTATAAACTAATTAATGTCCACGAAGTGACGTTATTTTCGTACCAGATCACTTCTTGTCACAAGGGTTTTTTCAGTTAATATTGCACCAACTGGCGCGAAATTTCACTAATAAGTGTAATGTAATGCCAAATAATGTCTCGTGTAGTAGAATTTACGTATCATTTGATTTTTTTTCCAGAAATCGACACTTTTGTTTGGCGGCACGATCGCGATGTATGGAGAATGTACAGAGCATCACAAATTTCAAAGTTTGTGTACAAAATAACGAGGGCATGCAAAAAAACCAGAAGAATATATATCACCTTACACAACGATGTGTATCAAGATCTCCTCTCCTATTTATTTTGAACCGTATGTAATCCTTCATCACCGAGAAATAAGCAGAAAAGTCCAGAATTGCCCCGTAGCAGACGAGTCAGGTCGCCATTTTGTTTGATCCACGTATAACCGACGTGTATGGAGAGACGATGTGTGTACACACATATGGTGCACGAATGTTCAGGTAGCCTTCTTGGGACTAAAATAAAGGGATGCCTTATGGATGAGTTGATAATTGGGGTCAGTGTTGATGGGGAATATAGGCCAGCGCCGTATTTGGGTTATCAGTATTGTCCAGTGGGTTCAGTGTTACGGCTATGGTTGTCTATGGCCATGGGTCCGAGCCCGGGTATCATCTTATAGATTTTCTCTGTTTGAGTGCAAGGACTTGTCTTGCTATCGATTTCCTTTCCGCTGCCCAAACAAAACATCTACATGTATTCCCCCAGCAACTAACTGCAGTCTCATGATCTATCTGAACGTCACTTCGTGAACTCGGTCGCCGCCAGGCTTGTCCAAAGAAGAAAGCACAAAAATTGACACACAAAGTGGTAAATATCAAGAAGTCAACTTCCAGGACTTAGCAAATTTTCGACCCCAACCGGGGTCTTCTACAGGCTGGCACATTTCCACACTAGATTTGAGAAAAGACTGAATTACAACTTATAAAACTGATTAAGGTCTAAAAATGCCCTGATTCACATTTTCTGGAATACGTGAAGATTTCACTCGGATATCGACAAAATCTCTCTATTGGCACCTGGAGGAATACGTTTATTATCAATTAAAATGGATACTTCATAAAAGTCATCAAGTAATTAAGTGCAAAACAAAACCGAAAATCGCAGGCAAAGCGGGGAATTCCACCCGAGTCGATCAATAAGCTATTGTCATGGGCTGCCGCACAATAGATTTAGTTCTGAGACCGCCGGTAGGTCTGTGCCGATCTGTTAGGTATCCCTTCACCTAATGGGAGGGAGTTGGGTTGCATAGCGCACCCTAGGCAACGTGCTTTTGCCGCCATGATTGATGGCGAACGCAAGTTCAAACTTCAGTGATGCAAAGTTCGCCCAAAGATCGGCTTAGCCGTATGTTAGTAGACAACAGAATTATATGGGCGAGCACAGAGGTAGATATTAAAGAAGACTTAGGACCCTTTTATTTGAGATAATAAGCTCTTAGGAAAACGTTCACGGCCGGTTTTGGCCGTGGTCCAAGTTGGAACTTCTGCGTATTGCAGTGTGAGAAGTTTGGGAGTGCAGTGCTCCACTTAAATCCCTCATAAGTTTGTTAAGTAGTAATTATAGCTCTCCAAAAGGTTTTCTAGTCAATCTATGAATCTCCCTTCTACTTCCAAGGCAATTGATGTCAAGACATAAGCCAATTTTCTGTGTTTTGGAGTGTCAAAAATGACACAGGTCATGTCCAAATTCTGCTAATTTAGTTTCTGTCACTAGCAACAGGTGGCAGCACATACCTGTCCATGCTAGATTGTATCATTAGCAATGATAGTGTTATATTGGACACTTTTACGATTGTTCCAGTACTGTAAGGCACATTGGGATATATTTCTTCAAACTTAGGGCACTTTTGTATTTGTGTATTGCAGCTTTTACGTGGGTTAAGAGGATCTGAAGCCAAAAAGACAGAACGAATAAAGACTACAGATTGGTACAATATCCACGGTTATTGAGTTTATTGAAAGAGAGACGATAACCGCTACAAACAGAGATGAAAGCCTAATAGGCCAACCTGCCGTAGATGAGCGAATATTTCAAGCGATTTTCTTGGCGACTGTCCAATGGACTAAAAATGGCCAGATTTGGTGGATCGTTTGCGGTTTATCGCCGCACACAGTAGTGACCAACTCTTCTGGTTGCCCGACCGATCGGGTCGATTGGTCTCTTACTTAATCGCTTCACGGGTGCTTATGTAGTTTGCGGATAATACAGCGCCGATTACCTCAGCGACTGCTATAAAGTGCCAAGCGGCGACTGCCCTTGCGCGGCCGCCCTTTATAAACCCAGCTTGTGACCTAGTGACACACTATACTGGCCTCTGGTTGGCCCGGAAAACACGATTAAATATTACGCAATAAATTTCACTTTTGCCCGTCTGTTAGGAAGAGGGAAGAGTCTGTCCCAAGTAACCCCAGACACGGGGTAACATGGGACAGTTTTTGACCTAAAAAAAGGCATTTAAATAAAAAAATATTGCCTGAAAGTAATAAAGGGAAACAAACTAATTCACTTTACTACTTTCCAGTACCCTGTACTTCCAACCCCAAATACCCATTTTGGAGAAATTCCTGAAAAACCTTAAAAATTTCCCAAGTAACCCCATTTTACGGTACATGACAAGATTGCCAAACTGATGGGGGGCAGGAGATGGGAGGGTCATCGAAAACCTGCTAAAGAATCTCGGCAGGGACTTCCGCACCATTCTGAATGAACGCATGCAATCTGGTGTAGGGACAGAAGATGCCAATCCGATCCTCCGGGGTTCGCACGAATTGTACATTACATTTGAAAGCTTGAACAATTTGTTCAACACTGTCGGTGGCGCGGTTAAGCCAGCCCTGATTCTCACAGAACGTCAAGAGGTGCGGCCTGGGACCAGCACGACCTTTCACCAGACCACTGTCGATAGCACCACTGTTCCACCACCACCTGTTAGACCTGGCCGTCGCATGTCGTGTGATGTAACAACAGCAGTGCCAGTAGTAACACCAGCCGATCTCATTCTGGCCGAGTTGGATGACCATGCCAGTAGTAGTGTTTATTAATAAATCACACATTTCTACATAATAATAGATGAGGCTATGTCCAGATATGGCATTATTAGCCTCATCAGGAAAAGACAAACATTACAATTCATAATTGGCAGTAAAAGGGTTTGATTACATTCCGGTGACAGGTGGGGTATCGATTCATTGCAAATTAAGGTAGGGAAGGATTAGCTCTCATTTTAAAGTAATTCACTACATCAGTTACAAAACTAGACACTATTTCAACTATACCTTTGTTAGTTTCCATGGGCAGAGAAGCATGCCCATTTAGTAGAACATCCAACCTGTCATCGGAACGTGTAAGCGAGCTATAAATGGTGCTAAACAGGGGCAGCTTTCCAAGGTCTGTAAAACACACGTTTCTGTAAGGTTGTGTCAGAGGGCAAGTAAAGAAAAGATGCTTAGTAGTCTGAGCTGTATCGCCACAATCACAGTAAGGATTTATCGTTGAAGTAAAATTGTGAGCATAGAAATGTGCCTTAAAAACTAAGTCGCATTTAGCTCTATTAAAATTGATCTCCCTATCCCGAGAAATATTAGTCTTTGTTGTTGCTAAATAGTTTTTTCGGCCACCTATGGCAATTCTTGTGTTGTATTTAAAAGCATTGCGTGAGAGACATGACTTAAGTTCAACCGGGTGAGCATTCCATAACTTTATAGCATCAGGGACAACAGATTTGGTATAACGGTGTGAAACATTCGTAGGTAAGCGATAGTCCCTGCTATAGCGGAGGCGTTCCTCCCTTGGCGGGTTCCTAAATTTAAAAAAGGTATCATATATATAAGCAGGCACATTCCTATGCTCAACATCATACATTAGAGTCAATTTTTTAATTCTGCGCCTTTGAACCAGAGACATCCAGCCAAGGCACTTTAAGATCTTAGCCTGATTTGTTCCGTGGAGGCAACCGCTAACAATAAGAGCCGCTCTATTATGCACCTGGTCAAGTTTTAAGAGAATATCCTGGTTTGCAGAATCAAAAATAATGGAACCATACTCAAGGTGAGGCAAAATAAAAGAACAATATATCCGCTCTAAATGCTTAGATTGGATAGAGCGCTTAAGTAAAGTGAGAGGATTCAAGAGTAAATTACATTTTGTAATCACATTCACTAGATGTTCATTAAAACCAAGATTACTATCCAGAATCATACCCAAGTGTTTATGGAACGTACCCCTAGGAATAACTTCACCTTCAAGTAATACATTTTCAAAGTTCCATGCCAGTCACATTCCACCATGTCCACTGTCTGTAGAACGTGAGACCAGCACGACACCACCCTCCAAGAAGGCTAAACTAGCTGGGTCTGACTTTCTCAGCAGCTCTGCCCAGTTCCAGGAGCAATATCTGGATTTGGTGCGGGAGCGGAACCATTTTCTGGCTGTTATCTGTGGGGAGCTGAAGATGATCCGTGAGGGATACCTTGCTACAAACAACATTGTTACCGAAGAAGCAGAACAGTAGAGAGTTAAGAGAATGAAGAGAAATTTCAAGTTAAATTTAATTACATTTTTGTGACTCTTTCACTTTGTACATGTTAATAGCTAACATTGTCATGTTATGTAGTCAACATGTCATTATTAAAGTTTTGCAGTGGTTATTGTACGAATTGAATTGCAAACACAATCCAGACAACACCAGATTGTAAATAAATGATATCACAGTACTTGCTTAAGTTTTCTTATCTTTCACTTATAGGAAATTCGTGAATCTATTGTGCAGAACACAGATTGCGACAGTGCATTTTGCTGCAAAGTCAGGTCCAAGTTTTGCTGCAAAGCGGTTTTCCTTAAGCTGCTGGACTCTCCATTTCAACTCACTCGCTCCAATAGGAGCTGTCAGCGAGTTGACCACTAGGTGTCACTAGGGCCCAATTCAATGCATCTAGCGGACCCAGTCATTATCGATCGAGCAGCCATCATAATAGATTTCCTGTACATTTGGTCCGCTAAGACTGTGCTGCCATCTGTTAGCAATATGCGCGGCTGACTGCTCCTATTGTTCTCTCTACTATTTGTCGCAGCCTTCTGTGTTGATCATTGAACAAAACCTGGTCCCTTGGTAGATTTTGCCCACGGAATGATGTCAAAAGCCTGGGATGCATATTCCTGTAGGCTGGATCACCCAGGACAACGACATCATCTGGCAGCGCATTTAGGTTCTGGAAAAACGTTGGTGACCATTTGATGGCAGTCCTGTCATGGGTGGATCCTGGCAGGCCAGAAATTATATGAACCGTCCGAACCTGTCACAGACGTATTGTATGTTCAGGGAGTCACACGACTTTCCATTGCGGCCACAGAAGTATGCATTACCAGCATGATGAGGGCGCTGTATTCTAACGATGAAGCCATCCAGATACAGAATAACATTACGTCTTTGTCCGTCAACATCTTGGATGGGCGAAGACAGTTCTTCAAACTCTTCTAGGCGAGGAAAGGAAATGTATCGGCCAGCAGTCGAATAGACGTAATCGGTGACTTCGTTACAGTAGATAAGTGCAGTGCTGGTAGCGAGAGCCAACTTTCCGCCAATAATCTCCAGAGGCAGCATAGGCCAAGAAAACATCCAGACGTCTCCTGGACGAATCGTAGGAAGCCCGCGGATGGTTGATCAGTCGCTGTCTATGAAATTCTTCAGTGAGAGTTTCAATCTGGTCTTCTCTCAGTCGCAGGTGCATTTCCACCGGCTCTGAGCTTTCTGCTGGGTGCCGACGATGGTTAGGCGCCCGTAAACGCACAAAATTATTGGCAATAGCTTCTTGGATCGGAGCAAAAAACATGGCTGCAGAGTGCGACCGTCTAAAATGTCTAGGCCTAACACCTACGATAAACTACGTCCGGTGTTAACCCCCATGGGGTTAGTGTTAACACAACAGTAAAACCCTTTTAATTTTGTGAAGCTAACACCAAGTTCGGATTAAGTTAACACTTCGTGTTAGAGTCGGTGTCATCTTAACACTAACACCTTGGATACACACTGACACCAACACCAACACCATGCCCAGATTTTACAGCTGGTGTTCTGAGCGGTGTTAGTGTTGGATTTGGTGTTGACACCTGGTGTTAACCTAGGGCCTACATGTAGGTCTCAATCCGCACATCATGACTGCAGCCGCGTGTTGCTTAGCAACACCGAGTCGCGTGTTGCTTTTGTAGCCGCCTCCGTATTGATACAACAAGTCGTTGGGTTAACAAAACAACTTCGATCGGTTTTATTCATTATCAAACGAGACAGCTTACAATACATGTATTTCAACATTCACATCTGACGACATCTAGACTGGTCCCCCGTCCTAAGAGTAACGACAACCACAACATACAATGACTATTAACATAAAGACACCAATTCCACCTTGGCCGTGGAATGCACTATCCTGGTTCCTCTTAATAACAAAAGGTGGCAGCATGTGCCTCGCTCATGGCAATGATCTGCTACACTTTCAGTCAACAGCTAAACGAAACAACAACGAGTCACGTGTTCGTTCTATCGGCTGCAGACCAGGTTCCGCTGGTTCCGTTGTTTCTGCTTGTTCCGCTAATTCGACATGGCCCACAACAGGTGCCCTTCACTCACAGAGATGTGCACGCAATGTAGGCCTAACACTTCCGCAGGCTCGCAGTCTGAGGTGGGACCGTGGGAACCACCTTAAAAAAGGTGCGGGGCAAAAAGCCCGCAAGGAACTTGACAGTGATTACATGTTGGTGTTTTTATTTCCGAAGTACATGTATGGCAAGTTTTTTGTAGCAATATTCGATTTTTGGACATTCGTTCGATTTTAGTTGAAATTCGTTCGATAAATCACCACCTTTGTTCGATTTTATCGCACATCTATTCGATTTTATCGCAAAAATGTTCGATTTATTGCATATAATATTCGATTTTATTGCACATATGTTTGATTTTATCGCACATATGTTCGATTTTTAATCAAACGCTAGATTCGATCATGAACATCGAATGAACTAACTTCTTAAAATCAAATAATTATTTGATAAAATTAAAATAATATTCGATTCAAATCGAATGGACATTCGACATAATCGAATGGACATTCGATATAATCGAATGAACATTCGATATAATCGAATGGACATTCGATATAATCGAATGAACATTCGATATAATCGAATGGACATTCGATATAATCGAATGGACATTCGATATAAAAGCACATTTGTTTGATATAACCAAATGACCCTTTTGATAATTATCGAACAAACATTCGATATTATCGAACAACATTCGATATTATCGAACAGGCCATTCGATTTGGATCGAATAAGCCATCCGATATATCGAAAACCCATTTGATGTGGATCGCATAACCATTCGATCTTTGTAGCAAAATATATTCGATTCCGATTGGCTGGCTTTCCTGACGTCACGAGATTTAAAACTGAAAAGTGGCGGCCTATGGGACGCCAAACCGGAAAATATTCAGATTGGATTATATCTGTGCAGAACTTTCTACAAACGTTCAGAATTGAAAGTATATCCACTGCACTGATTTATATTTATGCAGAACAAAAACGTATCCATGCAGATTGAAAATATATCCATGCAGATCGAAATGACAAATTATACAATAACTCCGGATTTGCGGGTAACGTTGAAACGATGGTCCTGGTTGGCTCCCGGGTAAGGTGGCAGTTAAAGGTGAGCTAAAGGCCTTACACCCCTTGTCTAGAGAAATTTTAATGAGGTCGAATTTGATTGGTTGTTGGCGCTTGGTGATGTGCCATCATACCTCAGCACGAATTAAGATAAAAGAGGGCGCTGCATTAACCCCTTCCTCATTTTGGCAGTAAAATACTTGTAGAATGCTTGGACTTCCTAGGCCTTCCTTCCTTCACTTCCTTCCTGCAACTAGTGGCGCCATCCTGTTCTTGCGGAGATAGCCATAACTAGGTCACGTGACCGACGTTTTTGACATGTGTAAATGATGATTGTACAAAATTAGGGATCCCAGCATTGATAGAGGGCAGCACGCCGAAACCCGTCATGTCATGTACAATGGACGCCATACAGAACTTATGACAAAAAAAGTAAAAGTATATCTCAGCAGCGCCACCTATTATTTTAGTTATACGCCGGGCGTTTTGCAGATACATCCTAGTATTAATGCACTGCGAAGGAATTTAGAAAATATATGAACCCATAGGGCTCAACTACAGTAAACACCGATTTTCACTAAAGCGATCACAGCACCCCCTTTTATCTTAATTTGGGCCGAGGCATGATGGGATATCAACATGCACCAACATCAACTCAAATTCGACCTTATTAAAATTTGTCTACATATGGGGTATACAAGGCCTTTCATTCACCTACCCGGGAGCCAATCACCATTATTTCAAAATTTTACCCGCAAATATCCTGAGTTATAATTTGTCATTTCGATCTGCATGGATATATATTTCCAATCTGTATGGATACTTTTTTGTGCTGCATAAAATTAAATCAGTGCAGTGGATGTACTTCCAGTTCCGAACGTTTGTAGAAAGTTCTGCATAGGTATAATCCAATCTGAATATTTTCCGTCTTGGCGTGCCATAGGCCGCCACTTTTCAGTTTTGAATCTCATGACGTCACGAAAGCCAGCCAATCGGAATCGAATAGATTTGCTGCAAAGATCGAATGGGTTATTCGATCCACATTGAATGTGTTGTGCGATAAAATCGAATAGCTTGTTCGATCCAAATCGCATGGCCTGTTCGATAATACCGAATGGCCTATTCGATCCAGTCAAATATACTCAGTGGCCCATTCAGTGCAAATTGAACAATCATTCGATACTTATCGAATAAGGTATTTGATGAAATCAAAAGAAACTTTTCGATTATCAAAATGAAAATCGAATTTGTATTTGATTGAATTGATTCATATTTTGATAAAATCAAACTATAAGTTCGATAAAACTGTCAGACACTTTTGACTTTTTTCACTTTTACAATGCTTGCGACCTTGATTATCCAAGATACATAGCATTGAATTCTGCTACATTTAACAGGCCATATACATGCATTATCAAATCTCTATTCTTTCGAACTCCTACATACCTGATATTTGAGTCATTCCCGTTCGGATCCACACTGAACAAAACTGCAAGGTTAATTGCAAAGAATGACAAAAGCCTTTGGTTTATCACATGTCAAAGCAGGTTGAATTAACAGTCGGAATAGGGGAGTTGGCAAGTAAAACGAATGTTATAGCTTACATAATGTAAATAGCTGGATTTTCTGATTCATAAATAAAAAATCAATGACTGAGTATAGTCTTCATACCCCCTCCCCTCCCCCATATGTCATATCTCCAACAGTTCATTTTGCACGACGACTTTAAAGATAATATATCACGACTTCATTGTTTACGTTTAATGTTTGTAAACATTGATGTTTACATTATGTTATTTTGGACTTTTGGGACATGCCAACCCACCAAATTGAATGTTTTCAGTATCAAAAGAATTTCTAGAGGGGCACGCCACCAACAAATTACTCATAAGACAAAGAAAAACGAGAAATAAACAAACAAAATGTAAATAAACAATGATTTTCGTGGCCCGCGAAAATATCCGTCATATATTATCTTTAACTCTTTCAGCCCTACGGACGGATACATCCGTTTGCCAAAATCATTCTCAGAGCCTATGAACAAGTATATCCGTCCACCCCTAAACCTAATTTTCTACAATATAAGATTGGCAAAGTAGGTTTTAAAAAAAAAATCTGAAGTATTTTTTTCTCAAAAAATCGCCTAGGATCTGGGAGTCGCGGTGGAAAAATCGCCTTGGGCTGAAAGAGTTAATCCTGTGAAAAACAATGCATGAGGGGGCAGTTGAAGACGGGTGGATTAGATTCCATCACACCTGGTAAAATAATCGTTGCTGATAGCCGACTGGGTCCAAGATAGTTATAGAGATGGCGTAGGATCAATGGCTGATAATTATAAAAGCTAGCAAATGATTTTACTTCAAGTTTTGTAATTAGACATCGCTGTGCAAATCTTAAGAACAAGCATTTGCTTACTTTTATTAATACCAGCCATTAATCTACGGCTGGCTAAACCGCCAGCTTTAGGTAATACATGTATTCGTAGCTGGTTCTTGGTATCGCTTGGTTATGTCAAGTATCACTTAGAGCTCACGTGAACAAACAAAAAGCCCCCATGTGACGAGCAAGTGAAATGCAAACGCCCTGCAAGCACCTCAAATGAAGGCTCTGAACATGATAGACCCCACGAGGCCAGGAGGGCGCCGCCTTATTTGTCTTCGAGCTGTCAAAATCCTCTGGTGAGCTCCTACTGAACACTTTTTTTGAAAGAAAATTTTTTGACCCAAGCGGGAATCGAAACCGCGCCTTGTCATCTCTGTTCCACCGTCTTCCCCATTTGGCCACCGAACGTATTGGAACACGTGTTATGTTTTCTCTCATTTCTACAGGGTGGCCCAAAAATGCGCAACATGGGGAACCCAATTTTGGTCTGGAGACCTGTGGTTGTATGATGTCTATTTCAAACTTAGTAATAGGTCACGGTAGTAATAGGTCACGGTAGGATTAGTCATAAATAGGCCTGCGCCTCCCAAGAGACCGAGTGTCCTTTTCAAACTTTTCCCAAGCCTATTTTGGATGATGCAATGAATGACAATTGCCATGTTAGGTAAATACTGTGGTAGTCCGATTATATTTGTGGTCAGGAGGCATATGGGCCAGTGCCCGCATTTTTTTGAATGAAATACCATACCCTGTAATAGGGATTACTGGGCTCATAATGGCCTGGTCACTTTCTAGTAAAACCTGGTCCCCCTTGGAGATTTAGAAGTTGGATGTTGCGCTTTTTGGGCCACCCTGTTATATTATTACCTAAGTCGAAGGCCTACGTCTATGACGAACACAAATCATGTCTCTGTCAGGCCGCTCGTTGGCCGAGTATAGAGTGGTGGATTACAAAACAGAAGGTTGACGGTTCGAATCCCGTCTAAATTGCTACAGTTTTTTATTTGAGTAGTGTAAGACGTATCCGGAGATGTTGACAGAATTGGAATCGAATTGGGCCGAAACTTGGTGACCTAGGGGTATATATGCACCAAGTTTCAGATCAATAGCTCCAGCGGTTGCGAAACGTGCCCTGCTAACGGACGATGACGGACGCAGCACCATCGTAACAGCTCACCACAGGTGAGCTAAAAAACAATACTTCTACGTTGTACTAATATCGGAAAGACTCACCAGATACGTTAGGTAAAGGCTCTATTGATGCCAAAAGGCTAAATGTTTGTTGATAAGTTACAAATAACCATGGTAACATGATAATCCTGATCCTCATTTTCTACTCTCCCTCTATGGTATGTTGAATATAAAATAGGTGGACTCACGACCTGCCTTCCTGTTACATCGTGTATGTACAAGAGTGTCCGATCTATAAAAACAATAAAATCGTTTTCTTCGGCCCCGTTGACTGACGCTGTTTGGCAAAACGCTCCTCGTCATGTTTTCCATTTGAAAATCCACCGAAACAATGGGTTGCCTGCACAAGTTGCTGAGAATATGACTGTTTAACATGTTTGACGCATGCGATATTTTGTAAGTATCATGCACTACCTTAGGAAATCTTGGCGAAACACGCCACCTAGACAGACTTGGGCGACCCACGATATGTTCGGGAGTACCGCTGTGCCAACCGCTCATGCGCTTGTGCGTGGTTGCCGTGCAATGTGTGTCAGTGTTTGGGTGGCTTAGGAAAAGATCTACATTATAGGCTTCTACATTAAATCTCATCAAAAGTGCATGACCTGATATCCGAATATTTCTTAGTTTCTCATCGCTGAAGGAGTATATGGCAAGCCTTTTTTTACTTTTCTAGAGTTTCAGACTGTAAAGTTCCACTTGAAAAAGACCCCGGTTGAGGTCGAACATTCGTGAATTCTGGAGATTGACTTTTTGCTTATTACCTTTTTTACACTTAGAGAAATCCGGTATTTCGAAGAAAAACTTGTTATTTCGATTGTAAAATAATAATAATAATAATAAAAGATATTTATATAGCGCCTCTATTAAAATGAATTGTCAGTGGCGCTTCACAATAAATAAGAAGAGACGAATCAAAAATATTGTCTAAAAAGATAAGTTTTTAAATTGGATTTAAAAGCATCAAAAGATTGAATATTTCTTAAAAAGAGAGGCATGGCATTCCAGAGCCTCGGGGCAAAAACCGTGAATGCCCTCTCCCCTGCAGACTTCTTCTTCGGTAACCTCCAGTCAAGGACAACGCAGTCAGAGCTCCTTGTGTGCCTGCTGGAAGTTTTAACAGGTAATGAGAGGTACCCAGGACCTGAGCCCCGAACAGCCTGGAACGCCATAGTTAGGATTTTAAATATAACCCTAGCTTCCACAGGAAGCCAATGAAGGCTTTTTAGCACTGTTTGGCCTAAAACCATGTTTTAGGCCAAAAAAACATGTTTTAAGCCACGTTACCGGTATTTCTACCTGGTATTCTTGTTTTTGCTTAAAGCATGGTATTTCAGTGTGAAACTATGTACACTCATCCCAAAAAAATAAATGGACAGCAGTTTTTCTTGAATACATCCAAACCAATGCAATGTAGGAGACTGAGCCTAACATGTGTGATAGCAAATTTTCCTGGCTATCTGATGATATGAAAGTCGAGAAAATCCGGTGAAATCCACCTTTGATACATGTAGAAGGAATTTTGTAAAGTCGTGTTTTTCGCTACTTTTTTATTTGCAAGTTTTCACTGACAATTTTTTATAGCAGTGTGTTCCTCTCACCGAGCGCTTTCATATCACATCTTAAAATTTCAATTATTTTAATTAGAATGGTGGTTTTAGACCGCGTTTATCCAAATTATTCTGCACATGCCAGAGACACCTTTGAAACAGCCCTCTCCAACCAATTATGGGCTGTGTTGTCATTTCTACTTCACAATGAATGAGCAAAACCACGTCAACATGGAAGGTAGTGGTCATACGGACTAACAAAGGGTCCATTTTTAACACACTTGTCACAATCCATTGGGCAACTGGTGGTTGACTGTCTTTGAACTTCATTGAAATTGTTTGAAAAGTATGGTGAAGACTATTGTCCTATCAACTGAATGCGGGCCTACTACCACAAACACATGTCAACACACAAAAAACTATTGAACAGGCATTTATTCTTATCAAGTCAACAGGCCAATGGCAGCAAGGGAATGTGTCAATGGTGTCAGTGGCATGTGCAGAATAATTTGGATAAAAGTGGTCTAAAACCACCTTTCTAATTAAAATAATTGCAGTTTTAAGATGTGATATGAAAGCTATCGCTGTAGTTAAGTAGCCCGGCGACAGGGGCGCTGCATGCACTGACTCTTCGGTCATTTCTGTATTGGTCCACATTGTTGGAGGCGCGAAAACGACGTCACTTACTGGCTGCGCCATCTGTAGCGTTTTGTCATGTACATATAGTATTACAGAAAAAGGACCCTATGAAGTCCGTGGGCAATATTACTGTCACACCGGTGCCATAGTGTGCAGTTTCCCAACTCGCCGACCTGCCGCCATTAGTCACTACAAAACTGTGGTAGGAGACGAAGAAATTGATACCTCGTTCCACCCTCAAATAGAATCTTTATCTGGATACGAGGTGTGCGCAGGTTTTCTGCTGAAATGTGAAATACCGGGTTTTTCGATCGAAATACCAGGTGTATTAGAATTACAAGGGTTTTCATTCGAAAAACTGGGTATTTCGCTAAGAAATAGAAAAACAAGGTAATTGAAGTGAATTACCAGATTTTTCTACAAAAACGGTATTTCCATGACATCAGATGGAAAAACTGGGTTTTTCGCACAAAATTGGAAAAAAAAACAAGGTATTTCTAACGAAATACAAAGTAACACGGCTTGAAGCCTTGTTTTTCTGCCTAAAACATGGCTTTTCAATCGAAATATGTACAGGTGTAACGGTACAGAGTGTCCCCCTGTAAAAAGTGTCCACTTCTATTGTTGAATGACGGAATAAGCGGCAAGACTATAGAAAACCAATCCCCAGAGATTAGAATGTAACAATAGGATCTTTTGTTCCTGGGACAGTTTTTCCTGGGGACATTCTTTCCCTTTACACCTGTACCAAGTTTTTCTTCGAAATACCGGGTTTCTCTAATAAGTGTACAAACGGCTTGCCATATAGGAGTAGAGGTCTGCATTACACTTTGGATTGTTTAGGTCATGCTGTGTTGGAACTACATGTAAGTACCGTGCTGTATTATGTTCAAAATCTACCGCTTGGCCATCCGTAATCCACTCTCCGTTCACATGTATACGTCCCACAACTCTTTCACTGCTCCGTGTATGTCCTATGCACAGTGTCCTCGGTTAGTTCGTCCTATACGGTCCTAACATTTTCCCGACATTATTTAATATTCATTGCCATTTCTGTGGTTATAGAGAACCCCTCGTAAAGCTGATTCGTATTCAGTTAATGTTTCGATATAAAGCGCTAAAAATGAAATGAGGAACCGTGGCATTTCCACTAATTTAAGATGATAGTTTTTTCTGTAATAGCCCGTCTTACAGATCTTTGAGTCACAGAGCATCTCAACAAAGATGAAAGATTAAGTCCAAAGAACGTGCTTTTATCATCTTGCTGTCGTACATGTAACTAGACCGAAAACTCCGGTCTCCGAACATAACATCATAGTTATGATTCTACGACCGGATACAAGCTATACAATCCTCACGGGACTAGTGTAAAACGAAAATTTGCATATCAATTAGTCAAACGCGCCGCACTTTTATTATGAATATCTCGAAGACCTACAGTGGAAATCGCCTTCAACATCAAATATTTGTAATGTTCATATTAAACATTAGGTGACTGGACCATTTTGGTTGTAATCTGACCAGAACACATAGGTTTAATTTCTTTTTTTCGACGCGATCTTGCATTGCGCCGAACTTGGCTGCCATAATGTTTTGATGACGTCACTTTCGGCGTTGGCTTCGCCTGTCATCGGAAATCGCCGAGTGTTTCCGATTGCTCAAACACGCCTTCTGCGCATGCGCATTGGCGAAAGTTGATTCTTTTGGTGACGAAGAAACACCCGATAATTATATTAGTTATGCAAATGAGTTCGACCTTTCGAACCATCAACTCCCATGTGACCTTTCGCTGCGGAAGTCAACAAACCAATGTACAGTACGATGTACACGGATATGGCGGCGTGTTTTTACTGCCCTTCAAATTTCGGATTTTAAAGACATTAAAAGTGGTCAGATTTTTTGGTCAACGGTATGAATGTCATCTAGAATATTGGAAGTTCTTGACAGGATACTTTTTAAATGATGTCCTGCTCCCAGAGCTTCACAAGCAGTGAAAACATTCCGCTCTTCTCAGCGGTGCGGATTTCCCGTACAGAACGGCCATGGCTGAATCACGACGTAGAATATCCCAAATATTCGAAGTCGTGAGTTTCGTGACTAACATGTAACTGATCATGGGAAAGGCAAAGATCCAGCTCTTGTCTTGGACATAATCTTGCAGCGTTTATCATCAAAGAAATCTATCGGTTGCTATCGATTTATCAAACATAATAACAACCGCTATATTTTTTTATCCCACAGTGATCACAAGCTTTATCGAATTCCTTTAAAGGAGCTCGACGTCCAAGTTGTAAACAAACTGGTTTGTTTACAAACAGTGGCCAGCAAACTAGTCTTATTCCTTTGTGAAGGTGGCAGCACCAGTGATCGTTAAGACTGCTGCCCGGTCCAATGCAACTCACTCACGATATTCACGTCAGTACATATCACCGACAATAGGTGGCAGCACCGCAGGCGTCGTGTGGATAGAGAACCAGTGAGTGAGTGTTTAAAACTTGGACGTCCAGCTCCTTTAACGTTGACTTTGTCCATTGCACACTGGTTTATTTAGAGGGAGAGATTTGTTTTATCTATATCTATATCATTACCGTCGTCGTAACCCTGTTGGATTTTTGCCGGAGGTATGGAGTCCGCGACAGGCTACTGTCCACCTGTGTGGGGTCTTTTACTTGCCCTGGCATAGACACTCAGGTACAAGGGACCACGGCTTTTAGTCCCATCCGACGGACCCTGCATTAATGTTTCGCAACTTTTTGTACATGCCTTCGCCCGGAGTCGAACCCGCGCCGACCCATTGTACAGTTTGGTACCGGTGTAACGTTTTTCAGTGAGGCCCGTGTGCCAGTGTGACATTACAATAGACTGACGGAATAAGCGGCGACTTGACAATGAACGACACACAGAGAAACAGCGAGTCCGTTTCCCAGTGTGTTCCAAACAATGAAGTCACACAGAAAAACGGCCACACTGAAAAACGTTACACCTGTAGTCAAGCGCGCTAACCACTCGACCACCGGGCTTACACTTAGTTTTGTTTCGTTTTCATATTTTATTTGGGGTGGGGAATCAAGAAGTATGTAGACAAATATACAAATAGCACATTACACATAAAAGTGTGCATTTGGCAAAGATGTTCATCAACTACGTCATTATGACGTCATAATGACGTCGCATAAGGATTTAAATATGTTTATTTGGTAGATCAATACCATGTTTCTATCTGTCGGTAATACATTTATGGGGTCTAAATTGAAGCAGAAAAACGTTTGCTGTACATTGAAATTTAGAAACGTTTTTCCTGGGGTCAAACACAACCCAATTAGGTGTCTAAAACAAAAAAGCTTTTGTGTAAATTTTTTGGGGGTCAAACCTTATATTATAGTTGATAGGAGTGCATTTAAATGAATGCTTGGGTCCATTTCATTGAGCTAACACCTTGGTAGAATAGTTAAATCGGCTATGTTTTGAAACAATTTGTGTCGCCTTACAATGCGTACACTCGTTCAGACAGGCAGTCTTACAATGCGTACACCCAGTTTTGAAATTCCCAATTTTTATAAGTGTTAGCGCATATTACGGGTCAATTATTGGTCATATACCTGTATTACAATATCAGCTTTAACTATCTATGAGTTTAATTTGGGGTTGATGCCTATTTTTTTAGTAAGCTAAAATGTGTCTTCGGCTAGACAGGAAGCTCTTACAGTGCGTATCCTCAGATTTGAGTCACCACACTGTTATCAGGTCTTTTCCTGTCTTTCCTCCGTCTCTCCATACAAAGCCCTGACACAATTCGCGCTACTGATGGCGGAATAGGTGAACGGGGGTGTCTGGTTTGGCTGCGGTTATTAAGTCAAAATTGAAGGTGTATTGTGGAATGGCACGCATGGAGACTAGCCTGGTATGTGACTTTGTTAAGTGTATCATGTGACTAACTTCAAAAATGATTTTGTGGTGAAAATAATGTGAATTTCCCCGTGAAACTTATGAAGCGTTTCTGACTTGGTTCGATCAGTTTTGATGTGCACGGTTCGTGTGCTTCGGTTCGTGTGTATTGTTATATGTACTATTCTGTTGAGTGTGCACACGCGGGATCATGTCACAAAAGAAGCTCGCTGATCTTGGCTATGGTTCACCTGCTCTACCGCGCGGAACGCCCAGGGAAAAAGGAAAGGGTGATCTGCAGTCGTCGAGTTGTAAAGAAACGAGTAGGGTCAGTAAAAGGAAAGAGGTGGACAGAGATTCTCCTCTAGGTGAGGATCCAACAAGTACCAAAGGACCGAAGCTATACCCAGAAATGCATGATTTACTCATTGAGGAACCCGAGGATGAGGGTGAGCTTTCACAGATACGAATTCAAAGAATTATTATTTGAACAATCGAAGCAACGTTGAAGCCGTTGACCACTCAAATTGAAACGTTCCTTAGTAAGTAAGCTGAAAAAGAGAAAGAGATAGCAGACATGAAAGAGAATCAGCGGAAGATGGAAACGGAGATTCAGGAGTTACGGGAAGAGAATTCAGGTTTGAGAAAAACGTTTACTGCCAAGTATGACGAAATTGAGCAGTATGGGCGGAGAAATGCACTTAGGTTCCGGAAAGTGATGTACGACAGTATCCCAAAGAGGAAGTCTCCACAGGGAAAGGATGTCCTGGATACTGATTCATTTGTCAGGATCTTTTGTGCGGAAAAGTTAAGCGTTGTGATCCCTGAGTACGGGATAGATCGATCTCATCTGACATCTTCTCCCAAATCTGACGGTACTTGTTCAATTCTCGTGAAATTTATTTCTTACAATGTGAGAAATTCTGTGTATTTGGCCAAGTGAAAGCTGAAGGGTGAAAAAGTCTTCATAACGGAGGATCTCACTAAATCCAGGCAGAATGTCGTAAATGACCTTTTGAAAATTCGTAGGGACGGTAAGCTCTCAGCAGTTTGGACGCATGATGGTCGGATTTACGTCAAGAAGGACGCTGACTCTAAGCCGACGCTTATTAATGCATCAGATGGACTCGAACAGGTACTTCGTTAAGTGCTTTGCCTCAGTATGCTGACTTTTCTTTTCCTTTCTTTTTGTCTTGGACATGTTGGACTTGCTTCGGTTTGTGGGTTATCAAAGTGACTCATTCTCCCGCTCATTCTTTTTCTTTCTGTACGAATGTGGGAGAGCAGTAGTCTCTTGACTGGGCCTAGTGTGCTAATTTATAACTCTTCTCATTTTGTGTCCTGACTACAATATATATGTATATAATTTGTGCTTTATTACACTGTTCTGATCCCTTTTCTCTAGTACGTTGGTACAGTACATAATACTGGGGCTGTTATTGATCATGTGTGTTTACCAGGGAGGTGGGCGTTTGTTCTTTTGTTGGGATCCACGTAAGAAGAGAGTTCTTTTTCCCTCCCCTATTGTGACGAGTCATTGTGTAGTTCTGACTGGGTTATTTGGGAGGGTAAGTGGGGTTCTTGAACCACCCGACTGGAACTCGAGGGAATTGAGTAGAGAGCCCTGTGCTCTTTATTGTTTTCCACTACGACGGTATTTAAGTACTGAATACCACAAAGAGGATTTCAAAGGGTAATTTTTGTCGCAACATTTGTTTTTGTGTTCAAAGCTGGGATGATGTGTCTGAATTATATTTGAATGTTGATCAATTTGGATTTTGTTTTTACCAATTAATATACATGTACATGTATGTATTCACATTTCTTTTTCCTTTTTTTTTAAAGCGGCCTGCCAGAAATGTAATTAAGTTGACGCATGGAGGTATAAAATATTATTATTATTATATTATCTTATTTTATACCTCCATGGTTGACGTAACCTAGAGCATGGTTATTTGTCACTATGTGTTAAGCAAAATTGTTCTCATGCATATGTTTCTTTTGTATTTTTTGGCACCCTTTTCAACAGACCCAGGTATTAATCATTATACAGGTGGATGTTCTTAGAATCAAGCTGTTATTCATGAGGAGAAATTTTTGCTGAGGGGAGCAGCTCTTTGTCTTTCGTTCTCCCTTTCGTCGTTTTGTAGTAAAAGTTTGTATTGTCGGGTACCAAAATTCAGATATAACATGTCGATAACAGTGAAGAACTTTTGCGTCTTGATGCTATTTTTATTCGTCGTCGAATGTGCTTTTGAACCGTACAGCACACTTCATTTCCTATGTCTGTTAATTATTCTTTGTGGCGACGTGTCGGAAAATCCTGGTCCTGGTTCGATTGATTTAGATGAAAATGTTGTAATTCTTCACATGAATATTAGAAGTTTAAGGTACAAAGTTGACTTCTTACAAACACTTGATGTAAAACTTGATGTTATTGCATTAACCGAGACTCATTTGGACCAGACTATAACTGATGAGCAGATATATTTGAGTGGATACTGTAGACACCCGTTTCGGAAAGATAAAAATCGAAATAGTGGAGGAATATGTTTATATTATAGAGACACTGTCCATTGTGAACGGCTCGAAGGGTTTGAATCACAGAATCTTGAAATGCTGTGGGTTAAGATCAGTGTTGAAAATTGGCATTGTGTGTTAGGATAATAATTGCAAGTGTAAATGTCAAAACAAAAGTAACCAAGGTAAAGCGTAAAGTCTGGTTGTTTCAGCAAGCAGATTGGGAACTCTTTCGAGCTAATTTGATTAGTAGAAATCTTCTCTCTCTGTTCAATGAAGGATACGTGGTGGACCAGATTGTGGATAAGATAACTGAGGGCATTTTTCAGGCTGCAAAAATTGCCATACTCTTTAAGACTATAACGATGAGATCTAATGATAAAGGGTGGATCACTCCAGCCCTAAAACATCAGATGAGGTTACGAGATCAGTTGTTTAAGAGAGCTAAGATAAGTAAGACACCAGAAGACTTCACAGCGTTTAAACGTCAGTGAAATCGCGTGGTCGGCATGGTAAGAGAAGCTAAGCGTATTTATCACGAGTCAACGTTTGAAAAAATAAGTCAAAATGGTACAGCAGATAGGGACTGGTGGAAGCTCGTCGGTTCGGTTATGGCTAATGGACATAACAAAAGGCTAATGCTATGAACCGTTTTTTTTTTGCCTCTGTTTCAACTGTAGATGATTCCGACATGATTCTCCCTAATGAAGCGGTTACGAATGTCTTGGACATGCTGGGAACATATGATATTGATGAGCATGACGTTTTATTACACCTGAGGCAGGTCGATACTAAGAAGGCGTATGGTCCGGATGGCATTAGCCCTGTTTTTATAAATCAGTCTGCCGACATCCTGGCCCCAATTTTCACACAATTGTTCCGTTTGTGTTTGGAAAGAGGTATTTACCCATTCTTGTGGAAGAGAGCAAATGTAATTCCGATTTTTAAGAAAGGTGATTGTCAGGAGATAGGAAACTATCGACCGGTGTCTTTACTTTGCCTTGGTGGTAAGGTGTTTGAAAAAAT